>CAJHQP010012704.1:0-11311 GCA_905132765.1 Moricandia arvensis
AGAACTTAAATCTATATACATATATCTATATATACATTAGCTTATGTCTACCTGGTCTGTGAAATGCTTTCTCCGGTTATGTTCAAAATCGGTTAGATAGACACTTCCCATGTATGTTCCAAACATTTTCTGGCGATTCCAAGCTATCATTATTAAGCATCATAGCAAACACTTGACGTAGTTCTCTTGCTGAACTTTCATAACTTCTTCTCAAGATATCATCAATGTACTCGTGATCATCATCTAATAATCCACGGGCAAAACATGCTTTTTTGTAGCTTCATAAAGAACACCTTCAAATGTTTTTATGTACTCATAACCGGTAAGGCCTTTTACAACATTCAACAGAACCCTAAGATAATAAGCAATCTTCCTGTTTACGTGGAGCATAAATAATCCTGCCAATGCTAAATCTCTTTTTCCTTCTTTTGAATTTCTTCAATTTTTTATCATAAGTGAAGAAGTTGGGTATTTGAACATATGTGATGGTTTTAGCTAGATCATTGACCTTACACAACTCAAAATATGCCAAAAACATAGTATTCTCAATGAGCTTATGACTAACCACTGCTTATCATCTTGTCTTTACCTTTGAATACAACATGTTGCTTTCCGGGAAAGATGGAAATTAAGCTTCTCAACAGAAGTAGATCGATAGTGATTAGAGAAACTGAAATTTCTCCATGAAGCTTCACATGATGAAACATATCTACAAAAAAACAATATGTGTGAAGAAATACGATATAAGTATATACATAAATCATAAACAAACTCTCAAATAAATTGAAAACTGTTTATTACCTACAATCGAAGAAATCTTTGAATTCTTTTTCTTTTTCTCTCAGACTACCATCACTGTTTCCCAACTGGTTTGTGACAACATGTTCAGGAGGCTCCACAGCCACAGTTACACGGTCTTGTCCCTTATTAATATACTTAAATAAGTATTTTATCGAGCCAGTCTGGTTGCACCATTCGACGTTAATATGAGCTCTATACCGAAGAGAAAGATCCTTATGTGAAGGAATAACCATTGATTATCACATTTCACACCATTCTTCTCAACATATTTATCCACCTGCTCGCGCCTTCTATAGACTGGAAACCATCTTTATTAACTGTTGTCCTCTCAGCATACGGCTTAGGATATGTTTTAGAGCATATTCCACTCTCCATGCATGGAGAATTCATATTTGCAGCTCCACATGGCCCATCATCATCAATCTTTGATAACATCATAAGATCAGGTTCCGCTGATTTATCAGGATTTCCGGCAAATGATCTTGTCTATATCATCTGTTTGTTGGTAACTTGTAATTGGGATGCATGAACAGAAGAATGTGTGAATGAGGTAGACCACGTTTCTGAAACTCTATGTGTACATAGCTGAAAAAACAAATGTTTTAGCGAGCATGATATTTAAATCTGAGTACTGATAAGGAGGAAATATATATACATTTAACTTACATGACATTGTCTTCCCAAGTATGTGCTTCTAGTTAAATCATCATCAAAGATTCAAGTTCGTTTTGAAGATCCTACAAAGAGCTTCTGGACGGTCTTCTGGTTTCAACTTCTAGCCTTTAGGAATCTAGTAAGCTCTGGCCATTTAGGATTGCACGTAAAGGTGATGAAAAGATCAGGAAATCCAAAATGCTTACAAATGGCCATAGCATCTAAATAATTGTTCTTCATGTATCTAGGACCACCAGTGAAAGAGGCTCGCAAAACAAATTATGTTCCTTGTTCATTACAATCAGTCTTCCCATCATTTTCAGACTCTTTAATAGAATCATAACTATCATATCGCAAAGAGGACTGATTCATCTTAAGATAGCGCATGCGATTAGTCTCATCAAAGTGATGTTGACATGTATGTTTATTTTTTTGTAGACTTATTCTTTAAGAAATGTTTATACCTATGAAAGAGCTGATTTTGGCAAATCGAATCAAGCAGATAATAGTTTCATCTTTCGATTCTTCCAAATGTGATTCAATCTGCGCAGCATATTCCCCCACAAGTAACATGCAATCTCGTCACCACTGAATAAATAACCAATGTAATAAAAAGAAGGTTAAGCATTAGAGACATCCTATTTTAAATATAAAACAAAAATAATTAAATATTAAAAACCGTATTACCTGGTGTTACGTATACGGAACTCAACACGCTTCCTGTCCTCTAACTTAACCTTAACAGTGGTTTATTTCTCCGATATGAACAACTTGTCCAATAACATCTGTTTGTCTAATTAAAACTCCAAATTGAATATAAAACAATTTAGGCAAATTTGCCAGATAGTAAAGTAAGATAAGTCTACGGTGATTACCTATTAGGAATAAGGTTTGAGCGTTCCATTACCAATCTCCTCATAGTTAGCAAGTTCACGAAAGTGATTATCATTACGATAATCAGATGGGGTTATCACCGTATCTTCAATAATAGTTCATCTTATATTGCAGTGTTGTTGGTCTATATTGACCACGAGCTGCAACAATCTTAAAATTCTGAATCACTCTCCAAACTCCCAATGGTAGTTTGCGTTGAACACGATACATCAAGCTTCTCTTGCATGAGGCATGAATTTTTTACCCTAAAATAAGTTTCAACAATCTTAGACATAAAACACATAGTACAGTCGTATATATGAGTGAATATGATTTTTTAAAACGACTTACCGTTTCGTCGGCAAGAACTAACTCGAGAGTTTCTCCTCCATATGTCATTTTAGGTTCCATGAGTGGAGCAATTTGACACGAACTCGCCAATTGTCTCTAAATGGCCTGACATCGTCAATGAGCACCAAATTACTTGCGATAGAGAGCATTTCGTAAGAAAAAATGGAGATTGTGGATGAATGAATTTTAGATCGGTAGCTTACGTATTTATAGATAGGGGTAGGTATAGGTTAGAATATTTAGGATATTAACTGAAGATTTATGATGTATCAAGAAAATATAATAGAATATACTCTATTTGAAGTCGGCATATTATGAGTATATATATTACAAATACTCGTTTCCGATCATGGTAACTGATTATATTTTCAGTAATCGTTTTTCAAGGAATATGGTAACAGAAAAATCAAATCATACTCGTTTCCGATCATGGTAACTGATTATATTTTCAGTTATCGATTTTCAAGGAATATGGTAAAAGAAAAATCAAATCAGAAGTTTAATCTGTTGGAGGAGTTAAGACGGGGGAAGGAAGACAGATTTGAAAAAATAGGTAATATAATATTGCATTGGATTCGATTATTAATTGATTTTGAATATTTAAATATCTATCATATTTTCCAAACAGAAAATTTCGGAATTAATGCAGGTTCTAGTATCCAAACAAAGCTATGCCTATATCCAAACAGAAATTTCCGCTAAAATCCTACTCTTGTTCCAAAACAGTCCGAAAAATGACTTCAGTTCTAATAATATAGATAATTTGAAATCCTGTAACTTTGTGATTGTAACCATTTATGGCAAACAAATATGTTAATATCAACGATATTTGCTCCAATATTAAGCAATATCATTCATCATATATTCTCAGAATCGTACATAAATCACAACGTACCACAAAATATTATAATTAAATTCTAAAACTTATTAAATTTGGCTCAGTACACCCCCTTTCAGCTTAAGCACTGCAAAATTATGATATTGATATATTTTAAATACAGCCCAATATTAATCTGTCTTTACTGAATTTTGACTGTTAATTAGACTATTACAATTGTGTAAACTAATTAGGATATAAATAAATTATGATCTGTATAAAATTTTAAAACTTAGCAAATCATAAAATGTGAAAATAAGGTTAGAATATATGCATCAATATACACAAACATATTGAATGGTATATTTTCAAACAAATGCCACTTGAAAAGGTTTGTTAAACAATTATCTTGCTAAATTAAACTTACCTAACATGCCACTTTCTGATTTGTATAATTATCACTCAAAAACTGATACCATCCACTAATACAATTCACAAACAATTCGAAGAGATTAACATTTAAAATATAAAAGTTTTATCAAAAATCTGTGAGTTAAGCGGATTAAATCTAGTTTATTATTATTTAGATTTTTTTTCTTCACCACTTTTAGTAAATTAAATATGAAAATCACTATAGTTTGTTTTCTTTGTTTTGGTTTAACAATTGTGCCAATCACTCGACGAGTCTTTTCTTGAGTTTAGACTGATACAAGTCCATACTAGCAAAAGCCTTGTTACTGGAGAGTTTGTTAAGGCTCTTATACCAACTTCTTTGCCATGTTTCCTTTTTTAATACCACTTAATTATTAGGGACAAAAGTCCCACATCGAAATTTGAAAGAGATCATATATAATATATAAGATAGATGAGCCAATCCACTTATCACCAATTAGTTTTAAGTTGGAATCTTATCTAGCTTAACATGGTATCAGAATCCTATCCACATAGTCCACCTCGATCCATTATCGATCCAGCCTAAAGTTGACCAATCCAACTTTGCCCAAAAATTTCGAGATTGACGCTCAAAGAGCGATCATCTTGAGGGGGCGTATCAGGGACAAAAGTCTCACATCGAAAGTTAGATGGGATCATATATAATATATAAGATAGATGAGCCAATTCACTTATCATCAATTGATTTTAAGTTGGAAGCTCATCTAGCTTAACATTAATTTCATTAATTTACCTTTTTGGTAAAATTCAATAATTTAGTTGTTTGGATACAATAGCAAAAATGAATTGGTCATCCTATTGATAGAAAACATAAAACAGATAAGCAAAGGGAATTAAAACAAAGGTCCTTTTGAAAGATGAAGGTGAGTTCGAAGGCAAAACATAAATGTACCAATAGTCTTTCTGATTCAAGACAAAGTCAACTAGTTTAAATTTAGTCAAACTTAGATGTGAAGTTGAAATCTGATCCACATCAACAAAAATAAACTAAATATTCTCGGTTGTATATTCTGACCTCATATACACTGGTACCCAAGATGGCAAACCAATGTTTAAACTGATGATTTGCTCGCAAAGAGTCTAAGGCATTTTCTCCTTTCATAGAAAGACGGTATGATTATAAATGAAACGATGAGCACAACAAAATATTCTTCACATAGCATATATAACAATATATACATAATATTCGAGTGAAAACTTGGTGAAATCACCAAAAAATTCAATACCATAAAAATAATTATGGGTAGGGCCTTCACCACCTTTGGGGGACTAAAGGATATGCTGAAATCTTCAAACTGTTTCATGGACCATTCTAAAATGAGGTTAGGACTGCTGTAAGCAAACCATTCGACTGAAGTTCGAGAAGCGTGAATTTAGGATTTTGAATTAAGCAGAATAAGCTGCAGTCTTGTACGATGGTCACAGCCAGAATAGGTATCATTTGCGCAAACACAAGCTTTCTAGGAGCCCATGAAAGAGAACAGTTCGGACGAGCGCACCAAAGACCATGAGTAATTATCAAATTTAGAATAGAGAAAAGAGTGTGAAAATTTTAAAAATGAAGAAGCAGAACAAAAACTTGACAACAGGAAAATGAGTAGAGAAAAAAAGTCGACGGCAAGAACTTGCTCCACCAACGTCGGAAAGGAAAAACTCTCTACTGTCTCGATATTCATGTCAGAGAGAGATGTATAAAATAACAGTAAATTGACTAAAATAAGAAATGATATTCATATAGAACCATGATAAATTAGATAATTACTTGAGGTGTCAAAATTACATTTAGGTAACTAAAACTTTTAGATAATTTTTTTTTGATGTCAAAAAAGATAATATTTTTGTAAGTTAAATTATCCAAAATTACATATAACTATTCATACATTAGCCTGAATTCTAAAATAAACCTTATCCGATGTAGCAAAAAATCACGTATTACCAATATCATACCAAGTATGGCTTATATTATCCGATTAATTTTCATTAATACAATTTGGATTGTTATCTGAAGTACCTATATATTTAAAAACCAAAAGGTACATTGTCTATAATTTCTGCTATTTCCAATTTTTGCAGATTTCACGACATTAATTTCTCATTCTGAATATAAATATATACATACCATATAGAAACTTTTCTGCACCCTTAAACTCAGCATATTTGGAATGTAATGATAATTTTTCTTATTCTTTCACGCTAGCTTTACCATGTGAACATAATTTTTTCACCATTATTCTAAATCATTATTTAGTCTATGCATAATCTCACATGTTAAATATTCGTTCGATTATTTTTTAAACCCCACATGGGTGGACCAATTTCAATAATTCCGTATTACATGGGTATGCATTATATATTATGTGAGTATATTAAGGGATAATGACGCAGTAACGTACATTTCTATAGAAACCACAAACCACTAATTTAATAGATCATCGAGCTTGGTATTTTCCATATATTTGGTATTATGTTTGACTTGTACGAGTAAAATATTTTTTTAGTTGTAACTGATTGTTAAAAATGAATACTTACAGTTTTAAGTATTTGCTAAACAGCCTAAACATGACAGAGTTACAAGTTTACTTGACTTGTTTTATTACTTACTACTTGTAAATTACTTACAAATACTTAAAAATATTGGTAAGTTATTTGCTAATTCGTTGGGATTCAAAGCTATAGTTAACTTTATTTTATAAAGAAATTTCATTGTTTTTCTATATTTTAGTTAATTCGAGAAATATACTATATAAGAAAGAAAAATTTCAAAATATTTATATAAATATATCACATATTGCTGATTCACTTATGAAATGGAAATATCATTTATATATTAAAAGAGAAGCATGAAGAACATGTGTTGTCATAGAATGATTTTTGAAAGTAGTTAGAAAAATAAGTTGGTTCATCTAAATACAAACTATAGTTTTCATTAAATTAACCAAAAAACTTTTATTAATTATTTGTCATTATTTTCTTAAATAAAATCTATATAGATACCTTAATGTGATTAACATATGCATGAAAATTAATAATCTTTAATAATAAAGATTTGCTAACAATTTGTATACCCTATATCATTTTTGTTTAAATGTTTGCTATTAAAATAAATTACCCAGTTACATTAATCATGTAATAAAAATTTAGTTGTTTTGTATATGTTGTATTTAAATTTTTTCAAAAATAAATTATTAAATTGTTAAAGTCTCACATAAACTTTTTTTTGATCTATGTTAGTATCATTTAAAGTTAACCATATATCATATAAAATAGATAAAACTGATTGTTTTGATTTACTTACCATAAAATGATCGTTAATAAATAAGATGGATAGTTTGATTTATATACACGTGCCAACGTAGTTATATACGTAATAGTTACTGATTTTCTAATTATTCAATATATATTTATTTATCTTTTATTTTAAAATGTAAAAATATAAAATAAGTAATAATACATAAATATAGTTTGTATATAAAATATTTATGCCGCGCAATGCATGGATCCTAATGCGTGTTATGATATTGGTATTAAGTGTTGTTGCGTATTTTCCTTATAAGGAGAAACCCTAAGGCGATCACGACGGCGACTCCTTGACGATCACGAGTTCCTTCGAACCGTGACGTCTCTGCGATCTCGACATCCTTTGATGCGCGATCCCCCTCTGTTTATTAAGCCTTCGTCGCCCCAGTCTCCTCCGTTGTTTCAGTCTCCTTCGTCGTCAAACAATCTTTGTTGTTTGATCCTATCTCCGCCGCAACGCTCTTGTCCTCAGTTCGTCATCAAGAGACATCATCTCGTACGGATCTCGAAACCGTCCTGTAAGTCACGTACCGCGCAGGGCCACAGGTCTGGACAAGCGATTGGCCGCCTCTTCCTTTAGATTGTTGCGGGCCGACGAGCGCAACAGTAAAGCCGACGATCAAAGCTTCCGGGGACGATGACCAGCAAATCTTCGTGACGACGATTCTTCGATCGGATTCTCAGTGCATCTCTGTGACTCAATTCTTTGATTGTGTCGATCAGTTCAATACACTCACATCCGTTGGCCGACGTCACGACTGTGCTCCTTACACCGGTGGCTTATTCGGAACCGACGCTGATAAAGTTTGGTGATCGTTGCAGTTTGATCATATTCTCGTGGCAAAAAATCGACATTCCTTTGCTCATTCACTCGTGACAATCATCGCTCTCTATCGTGCTCTTTACCTGACGTTCACGGTTACAAGGTCCTTAATTAACCGGTTCTCCTAGGCATTCTTTGGTGGCTAGGTGGGTCGCTTTGTTGGCGTAGGTGAACGATAGTGAGGTGATTGCTAGGCGGACAAGTTAGGCTTGTGGTGACACTCTCTTATGGGGTCGTCGGCACGCTTGAGGGTTGGTTACTCTCAAGATAAGAAAGGCAAAGGTGTGTTATATGAAGATGATGATGAGCCTATCCTGCTTTCAGATCATGACGATGCCTTCGTCATTAAAGAGTTTCGTCTATCCTTAATAGGCAAGATTTTAAATCCGAAGAAACAAAAAGTGGAGAAGCTCATCCAAACATTGTCATCTCAATGGGGTCTGCAAGATAGGATCACTGCAAATGATTTAGGTAATGGGAAGTTTCTGTTTAACTTCAACTCTGAGGAGGATCTAAACTCTGTTTTTCGGTAGAGTCCCTTCCACTTCAATTTCTGTATGTTTGTATTGGTTCGCTGGGAGCCAATAGTGCATGACGACTACCCCTGGGTAATTCCTTTCTGGGTTCAATTGGTTGGCTTTCCTCTACATCTATGGACAGACAGAAACCTGAGGAACATTGGAGGAAGAATTGGACATGTTGATACTCTGGATCTCTCTGAAGGTCGTATGCTAATAGAGATTGACTCCCGTCGCCCACTAAAATTCTCTAGGAAAGTTCAATCCCCCGAAGGAGATGAAGTTACTATTGAAATTAAGTACGACATGCTGTTTACGCATTGTACTATCTGTGGGCTACTTTCCCATGAGAAGGGATACTGTCCGACTACAAACATTCAAAACAGGCTACAGCCTCCTGAGAAGGGCTCAGATGTATTCTCGAGAGTCCAGGTTCTATCTGAGAGACATTCCCAGCACTCTTTGGTGCAGGGGGAGCAGGATAACGCTCATTGGTCTCGCCAATCTTGGCAACAAAGACATGACAGGGATCACAGAGAGGTCAAGTTGGGCCGCCAAAATACTAATAGGCGAGAGTATGCTGGTCGTCACAGCTCCAGAGAAAGTCATACTAACAGAGAGGAACGCTCAGACATAGTTTTCAGGAATCGTCTGGAACCGCACAGAACCAAGAGTTATGGAGGAAAGCGATATGAACCGTATCATCGTAGGTCAGACCAAAGATGGAGGGAAAAACCAGCAATTTCTAGGGTGAATGAGGAGGACATGAAGCAGCTAGACACACATGGGGAAGGTTCGACGAGGGATACCATTTCGCCTCATTTTGGCATGGGTTCTACTATGGATATTGTTCCTTATGAACAAGGACCAGACATTCCTCATCCTGAGGAGAAGCAGGGAAGTGGGGATGTGCGCAAAGGACGGATGATAGCAAGTAAGATTGTAACGCCATCTGCAGTGGACAACCCTATGGAGGGAAATATCACCACCCGATGCAAGGGTGCGGCTAGAGCTCTCTCCTTCTCGCCTACAGGTGTGACTATGGCTAAGGAGGATCAAATTATCGGTGCTTTGGAGGATGTAGAGATGGCTGATCAGGATGATGGTATGTTGGGATTCGAACCTAACGATGATGATTTACTGGGAGAGGAGCTCTTGGAATCTGAATCTAAATGGCTAAACCATTATATGTGGTTGAAGGAAGATCAAAATCAAGCACGAAGACATCTAGAGTGAGGAAGACAAGATCGAAGATGACTGCTCCTTTGGGCTTTCCAAGCAAGAGACTTGAGTTCCTTCGTCGGGGATTTCCAAGCAAACGATCAAAGGCTCTAGGACTTAACATGGCTGGGGGTGCTGGCAAGTCTGGGCGCCAAAGTGGGAAGAAGATTAAAGATAGACATGGAATCAAAGAGGAAGTGATGAGGCCTAAAGACTCATCGACTAGGAAGCCATGAAGGCGATCAGTTGGAACTGTAGAGGGATTGGGAACACCCTCACAGTTCGACGCCTTAAGGAGATGTGTCAAAAGCATCGCCCAGGACTTGTGTTCCTATCGGAGACAAAGAATAATAGGTTAATGTTGCAAAACATTCAGGCCGATTTAGGATTTGATCGTTTGTTTACCGTAGAGCCACTTGGCTTAAGCGGTGGTTTAGCTTTATTTTCTTTGGAAGAATTTCAAATTAATGTTTTATTTTCAAATAACAGAATGATTGATGTTGAGGCAATCATTGATGGAATAAAAGTCTATATGACATTTTTCTATGGTGATCCAATGTTAGAACAAAGAAACCAAGTATGGGAACGTCTTATGCCGCTTCTCAACAACAAGGAATTGGACCCTGGTTCATGATAGGGGATTTTAATGAAATTACAAGCCATGATGAGAAAGTTGGTGGAAGGCCTCGCTCAGATAGTTCTTTTCTACCATTCAAACAAATGCTCAATGATTGCGGAATGCTAGAATTTCCATGTACTGGTAATAAACTTTCATGGGTTGGAAAAAGAGCAGGACGAATCACAGTTTGTTGTCGATTAGACAGAGCTGTTGGCAACGAGGATTGGCATGAAAATTTCCACATTCAGGGGTAAACTATTTGAGGCTATGGGGATCGGAATCATCGTCCGGTCCTAGCAAATATTCTATCGAAGCTTTTAGGAAATCGAAATCCTTCAAATTGACAAGAGGTGGATCGATAATTCAGAATTACGACAGGTTATCTTGGAAGGATGGAAATCTTCAGATCTCTCTCCTAATGCAAATATTATGGACATATCTCAAGCTGTCGCAAAGCAATAGGATCTTGGAGGAGACAAAATGATTTAAATTCTGGAAAACAAGTGGAGGGTTAAAGGAAAAGGTGGAGGGTTTGTACTTGAATGATGCTGCCTCTACTGAGGAAATTGCGGTGTCATTGAAAGAGCTATCTGACGCTCTTAAGCGGAAGAGCTTTTTGTGAAGCAAAAAGAGTGGTAGATATCTTTCTTGGCTTCAGGAAAGGCAGCGTGATATAAGAATAGGAAATATGTAAGGCTAAGAAGACAATATATCACTGACGCGGAAAACAGGGAGTCACGATGCAAAAGAATACTATAGAAAAAAATCGACTCACACACTTCTCATCGTTCATGAGATAGGCATTCCTGTATGAGATATAGTAATGAAGAAATCACTTCGGATAAACATACAGACCATGCGACGTACGCGTATTAATCTACCTT
>CAJHQP010012705.1:0-11309 GCA_905132765.1 Moricandia arvensis
CTCTTATGTGGTGCAATTAGATTCAGCGGAGTTGAGATTATGGGGTTTCTAGGATTGATGTAAAGCCATAAGACAAGATTATCAGTGTCATTTGTGACCTTTGGAGACACAATATCCACATAATCTAGATAACAAGCAGAAACAACAATTGGTGTTTCTAATGAATATGAAATGAGAACGGATATGGATTCACCCTAAAGTCTGAGGAGTTTTGATACCTTTCTTTGTGCATTCGGACGAAATTGAAGGTTTAAATAACATGGTGGAAAAAAAAGTAAGAACAAAGAACACAAGCACAAGGGTATTGCTTTATTGATTGGGATGGGCCTGAAAATATATTTGTAGCTTGAGTGATAAATTATGGCCCAATACAGACCATCGAAACTTAATAATAATATATTTTTAACTTGAGGTTCAATCCAAATCATAAGGGAGATTTTTTTTTTTTGACAAAGTAATCAGACAAGGGAGAATTAAAAAAAAATCAAATCACTAGTTCAGTATTCTCATAACTTATGTTATCAAGAGTCTAGTACTAATATTTTTAATAATTTTAAAAAATCTTGTATACTAAAATTTAATTAAAAGAATATCCTATTGACATAAAAAATTAATCTATTATCATTTTATTTACTAGTATTATTTACTATAATCCCAATTATAAATTATAAATGATTTAAAAAAGAATGAATTACCAAGAGTTTGATAGGAAAATAATCTTAAAGTCCAGATAGAATTCTGTATACTAAAATTTAAACTAGAAACATATCCTATTAACAAGAAAATTTAATTAAAACCCCTTTAAAAGATTTGAAGATATCTGAATTATCAAGATTTTAATACCAAAAAATTCAATGAATCTATACAAATCTCGTATACTAATTAAAAAAATATTCAGTTAACACTAAAGATCTATTATATCATTATGTTTACCTAAGATTTAGTTACCATAATCAGAACTTCTAAAGCTTTAAAAATAGAATGGGCTATAAAGAGAAAATTTCATAGAATCTAAACAGAATCCTGTATAAAAAAATTAAAAGATATCATGTTGACATAAAATCACAATCCTAACAATAAATAATTAAAAACGGCAATAGATTAGAGTATAGTTCAAGTCATATTAAAAAAATCAGAATTAATACTCTCTACTCTATCTCACGCAATCTTTCACGCGATTTCAAAACCGCGTTACCATTCGTCACTCCCCCTATATATAACAAACCACCTTCTTCTCCTCTCTCAGTTTTCTCTCTCTACAACTCTCTCTCTCTAAAACCTCTCCTCTCTCTCTCTCTCTCTCTGTTGCAATGTCGAAGAGCGGCGCTAGAAACTGCCTAGGATCAATGGAAGACATCCGAGCCGTATTCCAACGGTTCGACAAAAACGGAGACGGAAAAATCTCAATCGACGAGCTCAAAGACGTGATCGGAGCTCTCAGTCCCACGGCGTCGCTCGAAGAAACCGCGTCGATGATGAGAGAGTTCGATCTCGACGGTAACGGATACATCGACATGGACGAGTTCGTCGCTCTGTTCCAAATCGAAGACAGTGGCGGCGATAATCTCAAGGAAGCGTTTGATCTGTACGATTTGGACGGTAACGGACGGATCTCTGTGAACGAGCTTCACTCGGTGATGAAGAATCTCGGCGAGAAGTGTTCGATTCAGGATTGCAAGAGGATGATTAGCAGAGTTGATGTTGACGGTGACGGTTGTGTCAACTTTGAAGAGTTTAAGAAGATGATGGTTAACGGCCGAGCTGCTTGATTTAACGGCGACGATTCGTTTTTTTTGTATATATATTTATGCAATTTTTTAGCGTTTAGGTTTTATCGATTAAACTGGATTAGTTTTTTTTCTTTGGTTTTCAATCTTATATGGATTAATTAGGGATTTTAATTTCTTAATTGAAAGGTTTAATCGATTTTTTATTTTATTTTGATAGTTATTTATTAATGTGGTTTAATTATGAAGATGGTATGATCATGTGCATCTTGTGTTGTGTGGATCGGTTAAAGAGACAGTTATATTTCACGATCCCATGTGATCTTGTTAACTATTTTCCCGGATATCTCGCTGGCGCATTAATAATACGTTACTCACGATACTTTATTTTATTTTATTAATATTTAAACAAACAAATAATTTCATCAATAAATTGTGATTATATAATCAATATAAAAATAGTTTTAAATTATTATTTATAAATATATCAATAGGAAATACTGTCAGCAAATAGTTGTTAAACCAAACCGAAATAGAAAATAACATTTGAATTTATTTATACCATATAAACTGAATAAATGTTGTTTTTAAAAAATCACTATAAAAACAGATCAAACAAAATAACTGAATAAATTGATAAATTAAAATATAATAGTAAAATTATAAGTAAATTGTATAATGTAATTAATAATATATACATAACTGATTCTATGTATGATCTTCATATTTAAAAATTAATTTTAATAGTTTTACGTTGTTTTAAATTAAACTTTATTTTTTTACCATTTTCATCAAATTAAACTAAAAATTATTTTATTTTTATTTTTATTTTTTGTTAACATATATTTTGCTAAATTATTTAAATAGTTAAATAAAACATGAAATATTCTATTTAAAAGTTAAAGTACTGAAAATGAATTTATGTTTTAATAAATCTAATTTCTAACCATATAAAATAAAATTTACAAAATGTTAATATATATATACATACATAATTATGGTTTCTGGTATAAAATTGAATAAATCAAAAATCGTTAATATATCAACCAAACTAAACTAAACTAGATATGATTTTAAAATGTTAGTTAATTTTTATAAACTAAAATGCTGAAAAGCTAAAAAACAAAATCTAAACCGGATTAAAATTTGAATTGAACACCTCTAGATAGAACATTAGCAATCTTTAGAATATATGACTGGAGAATATATATATATATATATATTATCTAAATCTTTATATATTTATTTGGAGATTTTTATAAAACATTTTTACATTTTAACTATAATTCATATATCAAATATATCATCCAAATCAAAGTATATAAGAATGCTAGTCCATATAATTGCTATATATTTTAAGATAAAAATACTTTTAGTAGATGTAATTGGTAATTGGTATGTAAAAAATACTAGTAAAATATTCAGCAGCCAAGGCAACTCCTGTATAATGCGCGAGGCATTGTAACTTTGCTGGGGAAGGAATCCGCCTTCAGCTACCATGCAAGAATGGCTCGCTCTGTTTTGATCGTAGATTCCTATGAAGACAAAACATCTCCCCAACTTACGAATCAAGCTGTAACTTCACTTGGATATTAATTACATGCCTCGCTTCACTACTATTGGGCTTCGGAATCTCAACTTCCACTTCGGCCTCTGATTCACGTTGGGCCTTAGCGAATGGCCCATCCCCCAGTAAAGGACCCTTCCTCCGACTTCTTTGGTTCACTATGGTTTCCACTGTACTAAACTAATACTAATCGATTTATTTCATTTTAGTTATCGCTTTAAAATTATTCATATAAATTAATAAAATATTTATTTTTTTAAAATAAAACATTATTACTGATAAATTTAACAACATTTCAATTTAAAAAAAATTAAACAACATATAAAATCAATAAATTTTATATTAAAATCATACAACAATATTTTCTTTTGAAACAAAAAAAATTATGCTATAATCATAAGAATAGGCTATAATGGCCTTCATACCACATTAAAATTAATGCAAAAATTCAGTCAAAAAAAAAAGAAAAAAAAACAGAGTTTAATGTGACTTACAAAAATGGGCCACAGTAGGACCAAAACCACTCCCAATTGTCTAGAGAGAGAGAGAGAGAGACTGTTACCAAAAAATCCAAGAAGACGTGTTCTCCGTAAATGGGAATGGACCGTTAACGGAGATTGCAATAATATGAAGACAGTTACATTTAATTATTATGATGTCTCCACATCGTACCGTCGTCCTCTTCAGAGTCAATTGGTGTTACGTTTCTGTCACTCTCAACGTAGAAGTTAAATAAATCAAAATTGTAATCTTATTGGGTACTTTGTGTCAGTTATACTTATACAGATTTTACAACTTCCGTAAAGAATATGATAACTGGGTATATGCACACCATAATCTTATTGTTTTCGCTAATAAAAAATATATGTTCTACCTGTTTATTATAATATGAAATAATTATAGAGGTAGATCAATTACAAATATACCTTCAGTTGTTACGGTTTAGTTAAATTTTTTTTTGTGAGGGTTTAACACTGGTTTATGAAACGTAACACGCTATACTTTTCCTTTTTTGCTACACTTGATTTTACCTTCTATATTTCTCATAACACAATATTTATAAGATAACAATGCTATAATATATATATATATATGAAAGTTATGCGAGTGACAACACTAAAACCAGTGTGGTACTAATGTGAAAAGATACTTTTAGCATGTTTTCAAAAGAAATACTTTAGAGTTACTATAGAGCATCTCTAATGATTACTCTCATATTTTTTGTTCCACAATATATAAACTCAAAATAAGTTTGAGCTTTGCTTTAATGTTTTCCCTCAATTTTCCTCTAGAAAATATATTTTAAAAATATTAATTTATGAATATTTAATATTAAATTTTAATAATCTTTTTTATTTTCAAAACTTACAAATTTAACCCCACAATATTTTTATCTTGAATAAATCTTTATTACATACCTAAGTATAGTTTTAATAGAACATACGGTGATTTATATGAATCTATAATTATGTTAGTAAAAATATTAATAGTTTGTTAGTAAAAATATTAATAGTTTTATTAATGTATAAAACATATATATTTAATATTTTTAGATATAAAAAAATTATGCAAAAGTGTCAAGATCAATTTGTAAATTAAAATTTCAACAATCAACAAAAAGTATTAACATCAAAGTGAATTTGCAAATAACATTTCCTTAAATTTGATATTATTTATATTTTTACTTTTCTTTCAAAATGATGTATCAGTGGAGATTGTTAATGTTTTTCCTTAAAATAATGTACGGTTAGAAATGGTGTGGGGCTTGAAGCTTTCCTACTCATGAGCATAGCCGACGTTGAACAAGTTGGAAATAGTTGGTGGATCCAGTTGCGGGACACATGTAATCTTTTATGTCAATAAACCACTATTCAATCACAAGCCCGTATTAGCAAAACTCATGAAACGTGCCAATCACTGATAAGTATTGTATTAAGTGCTGATCCTGACTTAAAACTGGCAAAACTAGAGTTTTAGACGCCAAAATACATTAACAATTTAAAAAAGATAAATAATAAAACTTCAACTACACGAGAACATTTGCTACTCCATAAATAATAAAACTTCAACTACACGAGAACATTTGCTACTCCATAAATAATAAAAGTTCAACTACACGAGAACAAGTTGGCAATTTGGCATGTCCAGTCAAAATGATAGTATATACGTTTCCAGATGTTTGTAGAATCCCTACTGATTCAGGGATGCGCAATACAAATACACGTATGGCACATAATTAATTTCATACAAGACAACTTCAATAACTGATATGGTCCATAGCCTATAATAGTTACGACAATGGGTTGTTGCACAAAAACAAAAAGAAAATAGTAACGAGACTGGGTTAGTCTAAGAGCCAGCGCAACGAACAAAGATAATAGTAAAAAGATATGGCAAAAGTTTCAATGCAATTTGTTTCTGTCCCATGCATTTATGGTCGCCCCGAAGGAAATGGAATCTTGCGATAAAGTTTTTCCATAAGATGCCCATAAAAGAATATTGTTTCGAGATAATTTTCTGTAGGAATTGTATAAAAATGTTAAGTGTATTTTTCAGTTGAAGGTTCCATAAATTTAGAAAACATATATATGCTACCATATCTGTAAACAATACTAGGATGAGTATAAGTCACCTCAAAATTAATAAGAAATAAATTTAAGGTATGAAAGTATGACATTTATAGAGTAAACGTTTACTTTCAATTTAGTTTTACTCATGTTTCAGCTAAAAATCAACCAATCAACTAAACTATCAATTTTTTTGGCCATCAACAGTCATTTCTTTTTACTTACTCTATCTATTGTATACAAAAAAAGAAACATTTTCAAATTTACTCTTAAGTTGTACAAGTGAATATATTTTCCTCTAGTTTTCTTTCTCTCTTTCCTCTTAGCATCCTTTTACAGTTTTACTTTCCGGTAGTTTCAATCATTTTGTTTACTCCATGTACCTACCTTATAGTTATATCTGATGCAGGGCAGAAACATAATCCAATAACTATTTCTTGATATTTATCAGTAACAAATTTGGAAAAATAATTCAGATTTCTGAGATACGGGAAATTTAGTTGCTCGCACTATTTTTTCTAGTTAGAATATACTTTTGAGAGACTTCTGAAAGAGGGTAAAATGTAATTTTATGAATTATTTTGTAAATAAATATTATAAGCTTCTTTTTATTAGAACGTGAAATCTATTGAGCGTGAAGTTTTAAGTGAGGTTTTTCTAAATTGTTTCATAGATTGACACTAAATATATATGATAAGTTAACAAAAATCTGGAAGGAGTTTCACAATATTTTCTTAAAAACTGCAGAAAGTAAACATGAAAGATGGTACATACCAAAGATTGTAAATTATGGAACAACAACGTATTGTTATCTCCATGGTAATTTTGGGTTATATAGTATATCATTATTTAGTTATTTTGATGAAAATATAGTATATCATCATTACACACACACATATATATATATGTTACTCATGGAAACAGATATTTTAAGGTTTAGGCTGATATTGATTTCAACATAATGTAAACAAAAATGTTCATAGGCTCTAGATATTTGCGCAGAAAGCTGTCTTGTACATATATTCTTTTGGTAAAAAATGTATATACATTATTTCTTGCCTGTTTCAAATTAGAACAGTCCAAAAAGAAAAAAAACATACATACATCTAGGTCAATATATGATTCCACAGAAAAAAATGATTTTTACAATAAACATTCCAACACTCCCAACTCCTTGCATATGCTACTGTCATTGATCTCGATGCTAGAAACAAACTGACAGTACTAATCGCACATAAATAATTAATTTAAAACATGATAAATTAAATTGACACCGCTGAATAATTTTGTACTTGGAGCTACAAATTGGTTAGGGAGCGTGAACTTTTGTTAATATTCAGAAAACATCTGCACTGCATTCCTATATATGGTAGAAATATCAACAAATTATATTTTGACATTACATAAAAAGGTCTATGGTCGAATAGTCAACAAATCTATTAATATCGACATATTTTCCGAAGAAGCTGGATTCAAAATGGAGTTGATTACATGGAAAATTCACTTCACTAGTAATCAGAAGATGACACCAGTTAGACCATTTACATTGGTTTACATAATTAACACCGTTTTTTTTAATGTTTAATACTTCATATCATTTTATCTCATTTACACCATTCACTTTATTTTTAACATCTATAATAGTTTGATAAAATTCAATACTATACCCTACCATTTTGTAATTCATATTTTTATCTTTTAAAATTTAATAATTACATATTAATAATAATAATAATTATTGTAACTAACTTAAATAACTAAAGTGACATAATTTGAAATATTTTTTCAATTTTTTAATTTATATTCTTAACTAAATTTAAATAAACAATACTAAAATTAATATTATTAACTAAAAAGTTTTAAAACACTAAAATAGTTTATTAGAAGCTAATAAAAATAACAAAATATGTTTTCTATATCCAAATGAAAAGAGATTAGTCTCTATTAAATTTAGTTTTGATATATTTTTTAAAAAAGAGAAGTTATACGTTTTGATATACGTTTTGTTATACGTTTTGAAGAGAAGTTATACGTTTTGATATATTTTTTAAAAAAAATATTCTACAATTAAATAATTGAATTCAAGTAATTGAACGGAGATAAAAAACTAACAAAAAATTAAACAACCAGTAAAAATTGAATACATGGCAATGTAAGTCTTTTTTTTCTTACAACAAGTTGAATAGATTCAACTTCTGTAAATCCACATCATTTTCCTTCCAAATTCAACAATCTCATTGTATTACTTTCAATCCCATTGTTGATGGTCTTAGACAACAACACTCAATAACTTTAACGTTACTGTTAAGTTTTCAAATAGTTAGCATATGTATCAAGTTAATTCTTGTCTTAGGAGCTACATAATATTGCTTTTTAGTCAATACGCTTAGAGCCTTATGACATGCTAAGACATGACTGGATGTTGAGATGTCTCATTGGCTTGTAACATCCGTGTTCCCCAGTCTTATCTAGATGATCCAAAACCGTGATCTAATGTGATCACTTGGGTTAAAGATTAAGGAAGTACGAATTGTGCAGCAAAGATGACAACATTTTGCGCAAATATGATATGATTGCTAAAAGAGGGACTTGACAGTCGACACTTTTCTCATACACTTCCAACCTCAAGCTCTCACCTACACAATATAATAAAATAATAATAAAGTTAGAAAGAGGAAAGAAGAACTTTAATGGAGGTTCTGGTTACTTATTTTTTAAGAGTCAAGACACATTATCCTTTTCATTTGTAAAATATAAATCTATCACAAACATAAATTAATTGGTTTATTTAAAGACTAATACACACTAAATGCAAAAGTCACTAGTTCATACGCAAGCACAAACAAACAGTCGAAACACAAATCAAGTTCCAGTCTCTCCATCCAACAGGCTCCAAAGTTGCTCAACTTCAAACGCAGAGGTTGCACCCTTTTTTGTTGATGTAGCCTCTGGAAAGAGCGCAGCTGGATCTTGACTCTCATCTAGCAAATCCTCCCACCACATATTCTGACCGTCCATGAAGTTACTAACAAGCTCAGATTTATCATTATCTTTGTCACATGTGATAATTTTCACAAACGTCATTAGTGTCGTTGAGTCCATGGCATAGAGGAACACTTTCAGCTTCTGGCATCCCATTGATATGGCTGCAGCCGTTGTTAACGGTGAAGGATCGAGGTCGAGGTTTGAAAACTTCGGTTTTTTGGGCTGGTATGGTAGAAGAGCAAGGAATGTTTCTCTTTTTCACCTGGTTCTTACAACCTGGTTCATGTTTTTTACTCAAATGGGTGTTCCAGTAATTTTTGACGTCATTGGCGGTCCGACCGGGTAGTCTACCAGCAATTAAAGACCACCTAAGCATGCATTTGAACGATTAGGGATATATATGGCTTAGTAATGGATCATTTTACATATGCAATAAAATACCTTTTTATCGAAAAAATAAAAATTCAATTGATTAGGCCGAATGAGGATACCAAATAAAGTTGAATGTAAACCTGTTTCCTAAAAGCTTATGAAGGCGAAGAAGAAGATCAACTTCATCAGAGTTTAGCTTTCCTCTCTTGATACTTGGCTTCAAATAGTTCAACCATCTTAGTCTACAACTCTTCCTGCACCGGTTCAGCCCTACAAAACCAATAATTGTCATTTATTTAATATTATTAAAAGGACGAGCGGAGACTGCATTCGTGTCTGCTAAAATTTTATCATTAGACCAATACAAACAGTATTCCATACAAACTCACGGGTTCGTGCGGAAATTTTTTTTTTTTTCGTGCGGAAAATTTCACAGAGTTCTTTCACTCAACGACAAACCAACAAAGAGAGTTTGAATCTTTTCGCTTTGTTAGCGTAAAAGAATTAGTCTAATCTTTATTTAATTAAGTCGGTATTCTTAAATATGAAAACCCTAAATGTTTTTCTTCATGCTTCATGAAAAACATAAGAACATATGAAGCGATGATTCCTTGGTTTAAACGAAAAGAAAAACAATGATTGTATACCTCGGACCTCGGTGTTAACTAATTTCTTAAATTTTTATCTGTTTCAAAAAGATGTATTTTTAAAATTTAAAATATATTAATAAAATATATTAAAATTTGATTATTAATACATTATTATTTTTAATTAACTTACTTCATAATTTTTAACCAATAGAATTTAGTAAACATAATTATTTTTCTTGAAATTAAAAATTTAACATTAATTAATATATTTATATATATTTTTTTTTGAAACTTTTTTAAAAATGTGAATTTTTTTGAAAGAGTGAGAGTAGTAGACAGAGTAAGTCAGAGAAAGTAATAAAATATATGTATGTATATGTGTATATAAAATAATAAAAAGTAGCATACCAGCTCTTAATGGAACTTGGTGCCATTTCCCTTCTCCATACTTATCAATGCATTGCCTCAAAAGATTATCTTCTTCAGCAGTCCATGCACCTTTTCTCAACCCTTTGGACGAACCCTCCATGGACCAACGATAAATAATTAAATATTAGAAGTATGTAACCAATATTTTACTTTAAAAAATTGTACGTAAAGGCTTGAGAAAAAGGTTTCTCTTGTGGCTTTTGACAAATCCTTCGAGGGTTTATTTATACACGTGAAGTGCAGAGGGAAGTGACGTGCATGTCTAGTATCCACATTCATGTTTTATTGTCTTCTTTAATCTGCTAATTTAGTTTGTTATGTTCTGCTGCTGATTTAGGCTAAATAAATAAAAGGTTCATAGCACTTAGTCTCTTCATCTTTGTTTCTTTTTCATTACCTTAAAGAAAAAACATATCTCTTAACAAAATTAGGAGAGAGGACGATTAATCATTGGTGGAAGATGGTTTATATGACTAAAAGAGGGTTAGAAACATAATTAGGAGAGTGGGTGGATGTATGAGTACACAATTTGCAAAATAGTGTACTATTTTTTTTTCTGTATGTGTACACACAAAAATCAGCTACAATAATTATGAGTACTGAAATCACAATTTTGCAAATTGTTCTACGATATCAAAAGTGCCACGTTGTTGAGTATGTACTTTTGGCAGGGAGTTCAAAAGATATAGTACTTGAACTTCATTTGATATTAAAACAATAATATTGACGAAAAACATCATAATCATTTGATTATAGATTTTCATATTTAACGTTGGCCATTTGTTAGTACATAAGTTCCAGCTCAGTAAAATGGGCCCGTTGAAAGAAGAGGAATGAAAGCGAAAGTGAAATAAAAAAGCAAAGGTGAATATAGAAAGGAGCCCAAACCAGATCGGACTAGATGACATTTAAAGCAGTAAGATTGGAACGCAAAGTCAACTATGGAGTCCAAAGTTGGACTTGCCTATCTTTCTAAGAGTATCTCCAAAATTGATTTTGAATTTCTAATAAGTTGATAAAACTTCAAATTTGAAGTTTGAAGATGTGTTTCTCCAAAAGAAAAACTTCAAAA
>CAJHQP010012706.1:0-11306 GCA_905132765.1 Moricandia arvensis
AATATCTTTCTCTGTGATGCTTTTTGTAAGATCAAATGCTCTGTGTTTCTGAATAATACGCTAGTTTCATTGATAAGAAGAAGATGACTATAAGTAGTCTTACATGGAAACATAGATCCTAAAATAATGCAACTACATCACTAAGTAAACGTGATCCTAAAACTACGGTTGACACTAACCATGAACAATAACAGAAACAAATAACATAAGACTAATTCAAACTAGCTTCTAATACTTCAAGCATCCAACGGCTACTTTGATTTGCTCCAACAAACCCTCCCTAAACTAAGCTTGGTGAACAATGCTTAGCTTATCCATGACAGAGCAAATCCCAAGTTGCTTCCTCATCCTCTCGAATGCTTCCCTGCTCAATGGCTTTGTGAAAATATCGGCAACCTGATCATATGTTCCACAATGCTCCAAGCTGATTTCTCCACTGTTAACCAAGTCTCTCAAGAAATGGAACCTGACTCCTATGTGCTTGCATCTGCCGTGGAAGACTGGGTTCCTGGACAGCTTAATTGTTGAGGTGTTGTCGCATAAGATGACTGTACTTCCGTTCACATCATGTCCAAGCTCCATCAATACTCTCTTAAACCAGATTGCTTGACATGCACACACTGATGCTGCCACATACTCCGCTTCTGTTGAGGATAATGTGACTATGGGTTGCTTCTTTGAGGACCAGGCGACTGCAGCTCCATCCATTACAAACACATATCCTGATGTGCTCTTCCTACTATCAATGTCACCAGCAAAATCACTGTCTGTGTAGACCAACAGCTCCCCTCTTCCTCCTTTCTCGTACCAAATGCCAAGCTCCATTGTCCCCTTTAAGTATCTCAGGACCCTCTTTGCCGCCTGTAGATGAAGCTTTGTAGGTTTCGCCATGAAACGACTTAGAAGACTCACAGAAAACTGTATGTCTGGCCTGGTTGTCGTGATATACATCAAGCTTCCAATGATCTGCTTGTAAAGTGTTTCATCTACTCGCTCTCCTTCTTCATCCTTGTCTAACTTGTTTCCTGGGATCATTGGGTTGTTCACAGCATGACACTCCTCCATATCAAATCGCTTAAGGATCTCAACAGCATACTTTGACTGAGATATGTGAATTCCATTTGATGCCTGCATCACTTCAATGCCGAGAAAGTATCTCATCTTCCCAAGATCAGTCATATCAAACTCTCTCTGCATTGATGCCTTGAACTTCTCCATCATCATTTCATCATCTCCAGTGTAGATGAGGTCATCAACGTATACACTAACGATCAAAACGTTACCTTGCTTGTTTGTTTTCAGAAACAGTGTCTCCTCATTCTCAGACTTCGTGAAATCTTCTTTGAAGAAGTACTCTTCTATCCTGCTGAACCAGGCTCTCGGCGCTTGCTTTAAGCCGTAGAGAGCCTTGTGAAGCTTATAAACCTTTTCCTCATGTCCCTCTGTTACATAGCCCTTAGGTTGTTGGATGTAAACCTCCTCAGCAAGCACTCCGTGAAGAAATGCTGATTTAACATCTAATTGATAGATGTTCCACTTTCTCTGAGCAGCTGTAGCTAAGATCGTTCTAATGGTGTCCATCCTAGCCACCGGTGCATACACTTCAGTGTAATCTATCCCTTGTTCTTGAGAGTACCCCTTGGCCACCAACCGAGCCTTATACTTGCTCACTTCACCATTCTCATCGAGTTTGGTTTTGTAAATCCACTTGACCCCAATGCACTTTGCTCCATCTGGTAGTGTCGCAAGCTCCCAAGTCTGATTTCTTTCAATGGACTTTATCTCACTGTCCATGGCATCTCTCCACTTTAGACTCTTCTCAGCTACTTCAAAAGTTAAAGGGTCAGTCGAGTTGAGCTCCACCATGTTGACCTCGCATTCTTCTTCTTCTGTGATGACAAAACCAGTAACGTAGTCATTAAGGTATCGTGGAGGTCTTGTTCTTCGTCCCTCCCTTACTCCTGCAACTGGTGCGTTTTGAGCTTCTTGTACAGCTACTTCGGGTTGCTCAGTTTCATCATTTTGTTCTAGTTCTTCAATAGGATTGTCATCTTCACCACCTTCTTCTTCACTTTCTTCCATTTCAACATCGCTTTCATTCCAAGTCAATGTTGTGTCACTGTGATGATCTTGATCTTCATCCCAGTTCCAACCCTTCTTCTCTTCAAATACTACGTCCCGACTCACTATGATCTTCTTGGTTTGTGGGTTGTACAGTCTGTAACCCTTAGACTCCTCTGAGAACCCAAGCAAGATGCAAGTGAAACTCTTATCGTCAAGCTTCCTTCTTCTTTCATCTGAGACATGAACATGTCCAAGACTTCCCCAAACTCGGAAATGCTCCACATTAGGCTTGATTCCACTCCAGGCTTCTTGTGGAGTCATGTCTTTTACAGCCACTGTAGGACACCGGTTGAGAACATAACAGGTCCAATTCACTGCTTCAGCCCAAAAAGTTTTTGGTACTCCTCTTGTTGAGAGCAAAGACCTTACCATGTTCATCACTGTGCGATTCTTCCTCTCGGCAACGCCGTTCTGTTGAGGGGTGTAGGAGGTGGTCAATTGCCTCCTTATTCCTTGCTCCTTACAGTAATCATTGAACTCATAAGAAGTGTACTCTCCACCTCTGTCGGTCCTCAAGCATTTGATGTGCTTTCCGGTTTCAGTCTCCACTTTCTTCTTGAACAATTTGAACTCACTGAAAGCTTCTGATTTTTCTTTGAGGAAATACACCCACGCTTTCCTGCTATAGTCGTCAATGAAACAAAGTATGTACCTCTTTCCACTTGCGGTCGTGGGGCTGATAGGGCCACAAATATCAGAATGTATGAGCTCAAGTGTTTCCTTAGCTCTCAACATGCTTCGTTTAGGAATTGAATTCCTTTGTTGCTTTCCCACCAAGCAATCCGTGCAAGTGAATTTCTGAGCATCGAATGTAGGAAGACCACTGACCATCTCTCTGCTCTGGAGTGTCTTCATCCCTCGGTGGTTAAGGTGACCATACCTCTCATGCCACAGCTTAGGTATGTCATCTGTAATCACTTGAAGACATCGCTGTTTGTGCCTTCCATCGTTGTTCGTTTCATCAAGCAGTGTGAACATCCTGTTTGTGCTCATGTGACTTTCTCCTATTAGACCTCGTTCTTCATGATACAGTTTACAGACTCCCTTCTGTATGATGACTGTTATCTTTCTTTCTTGGAGTTGCCCGAGGCTTAGTAAGTTGTTTCTGAGTTCTGGAACATAGTAGACTTCACTGATCGTGTAGACTGCCTTGTTTAGAGTAAGCCTCACGTTCCCTTTCCCTACAACCTCCAATCTTTTGTTGTTTCCCAGCTTGACCGAGTTTTTGAACTTCTCGTCCATTGTTAGGAACACCTCCCTGTCTCCACTCATGTGGTTTGAGCAACCTGAGTCAAGGAACCATGCCCTTCTTCTCGCATTTCCTTGTTTCTCAGCTTGTGTCATCAGCATCTGCTCTGCATCGTCCCTGTTGATCTCATCTTCTTCACCATCAGTTTCAATGCGTGCCATCAGTAGCATTTCCTCATCATCGTCTGCATAGTTGGCTTCTTCATCCCATTTTGGACACTCATTTTGAAAATGTCCTAGGCGGTGGCACTTGTAGCATTCCACAGTACTTTTGTTGAAAGGTGTTCTACCTCTCCCACGCCCTCTGCTTCTTCCCGAGAAGCCTCTTCCTCTCGTTCCAGTTCCCCTTCCATGCGTGACCTTTAGCACCTGATCATCACTCTTTTCTGACCTCTTGAACTTCTGTTCATGGACCACCAACGAGCTTTGAAGTTCAGCAAGAGTGATGCTTTCAATGTCTTTGGACTCCTCTATGGAAACCACCACATACATGAATTTCTCACTTAGAGTCCTGAGAATCTTTTCAACCACCTTTGTATCAGCCATTGTTTCTCCATTGCTTCTCATTTGATTTGTGATGGCCAGCACTCGAGTGAAGTATTCCTCCACACTTTCAGACTCTTTCATCTCCAGGACTTCGAAATCTCTCCTCAGCTTCTGCAGCAGGGATCTCTTCACTCGAGCGTTCCCTCCAAACTTCGCCTTCATGCAGTCCCATATGATCTTGGACGTCTTCCGATCAAGGATTTGCTCAAATGTTACCCTATCAATGCTCTGATAGAGGTAATGCTTGACCTTGAAGTCGTTGGTCTTAGCATTGTCCAATTGATTGCTCTGCTCCGTCGTCAGGATCGTCATGTTTGAAGGTTCTTCATACCCATTCTCGATCATACTCCACAAACCCTTGGCTCGGAAGAAGTTCTCCATAACTTCACTCCAATGATCCCAATGCCCATCGAACTGGGGTAACTTCATCTTATCATCTCCCATCTCTCCTCACCTTTTTTTCTTCTTAGAAGCTGCGGCTTCTTACTTAAGGATTAACAGAGCTCTGATACCAATTTGTAAGATCAAATGCTCTGTGTTTCTGAATAATACGCTAGTTTCATTGATAAGAAGAAGATGACTATAAGTAGTCTTACATGGAAACATAGATCCTAAAATAATGCAACTACATCACTAAGTAAACGTGATCCTAAAACTACGGTTGACACTAACCATGAACAATAACAGAAACAAATAACATAAGACTAATTCAAACTAGCTTCTAATACTTCAAGCATCCAACGGCTACTTTGATTTGCTCCAACACTTTTACTTAAACTACCCCCACAAGAAATCCAATTACAACGAGGAATGATAATACAGAGCGGAGGGAGCTCATGGAAAGAGTATATAAATCGCAGAGCCACATAATCAGTATCGGTTAAAGCGAACACGAGGAGGAGGAGGAGGATAAGCGAGATGAGCATACAGAGACAAAAAAAATAGATTCAAGCGAGCACGAAGGTTTTACCTTGATAGCGCAGTTTCTAGCTCCGGCGACGAATATGGTCGGCGATGATTTCAATTTTTTTGAATTCGACGAATCAATTATTATTCCTCTTTCCGTTGATTGAGTAAAGTAATAGCTGCTGCGTCTTCGTTTTAAACGACAAACGGTCGGGCTGGACCGGTTCGGGCCGGGTCGGGTGGGTTCAAGCTTATCTGTGAGTCTGTGACTCTGTTAGGTAACTCCTTAGCAACTCCAAAAGTATTCGTTTATTTTCTTTCACATTTGGGTTTGATTACATAACTTTAAATGTGGCAAAAAGTGCCCATTTTTATATTGGGCCTTCCTTATTAATACAAAAGATATACTAGAAGCCCATACCTTTCTATAACCTTCTGTCTTCAAAAGAGAGTTTTGAATGAAATACGGGCCACCTGCTTTGTCTTTTTTTTTTTTGGTAAAATGTTAACCTGCTTTGTGTTTTTGGGGTGGGGGTGCGTTATATGGTTAGAAACTTAGAATTCTGAGAACAGTTGAAGGCCTCTATTGTCAAGAAGCTTGAGATTTCCTACTAGACATGTAGCTTTAATGTATGATCATCACAAGAATATTGTAACTCAAATCCATTTGTATACTTTAGTAAAGAAAAGCTGTTCATAACACAAATCTGATAAGGACCAAGCATAGCAACAAGTGTCAATACTTATGTTTTGAAGAAGCTAAGATTCTAAAAGATCTCCCCCTCTTTCTCACTCTCAAGTCACTGAGTGCTTTGTAGCATTAGTCATGCTTTAAATTCACTCAAACTTAACCAGATGCCGTACTGAAGAATAGCTTTCAAAACTTTAGAAGGTGAGTCCACTTCTTCCCCATCCCCCACCATGGCTAATATCTCCTCCCCCCTGCAACGAATATGCAACACGCTGCTTATCAAAACTCACTCCTTGCCCAGAAGAACTGTGGAGCTTGGTAATGACAATAGTAAAACTGTTAATATTTACCTTTGGGTGTCAATGTTCACCTCTGCAGCCCATGCTGTCAAGTATATCAGTATTAGCACAATAGAAAAACTATTATAAGATAATGTTAGCATAAGTTTTGTCTCTGTGGCGAATCAAGTCATCTCACATAATCTTTCTGTTCTTAATTATAAGATGTTCTAAAAAAAAATTGATGTTTCAGTATATAAGATGTTCTCATCTTTTTAAGTAAATTTTTACTTTATCAAAAACTATGTATACAATCATATTTAATCATTTATTTTGTAATTGACCAAATATTTATTAATTTATAATTTCAATGACACCCTGCAGTATTTATACTTTCTTACAGAATTAGTTATGATTCTGATTGGGGATACAAAACTGTAAGAATTACTATAGGAAAGTGAACCATAAGCGATATAAACACGGTATATAAAAAGCTAAATATACCATTTTCCCATACATTTGATTAATACCGCTTATCTGATTAGTAACTACTAAAATGATATACGTCCTCGTTACTAGTACACGTTATATTAAAAAAAAAATAGATTTAAACCCCATAAATAGTTTGTTGTCGTGTCCAAGAGTCATATTGGCATGTGTGACATCTCTGATAGAAGAAGTAGTAGTGTCCTCAAGTCGTCATCCACCGGTCGTGTCCACTCTAGTAGTGTTATCAATTTACCATCCACCCACCCTACCTAACCTTCTCATCACCCAACACTACAAGAAAGAAGGGCAATTCCCGACAGACATTCCGACGGAGAGCGCGGCCGTCGGAATATACCGACGACATTCCAACGGCTACCTGACGAAAACGGTAATTTTTTTTTCGTCAGAATTTCGTCAAAAAAACCCGACGAAATTCCGACAACATTTCTTCCGTCGGGAAATACCGACAGAAATCCGACGAAATCTTGACGATTTTTGTTACCGTTGGACAGGATCGGGAATCCGTCAGAATTCCGTCAGTAATTCCCGACGGAAACTGGCTCCGTCAGGAATTCGTCGGAAAAAATACCGACGGATTCCCGACAATTTGAGGTTTCACAATGAAATTAGACGGTCGTCGGGAATCCGTCGGGAATTCCCGACGGATTCCCGACAGACATATGCAAGTCCGTCGGGAATCCGTCGGTAATTCCCGATGGATTTCCGACGGCCGTCTAATTTCATTGAGTAAATGCCTAATTTTTTCATTTTTGGATACGGAAAATGTCGAAATGACACTTTTTAAGTGTGTAATAGGATATTTATTCACAAGGAATGAAATTTTCATCTAAAAATTATAACGAAGAACATCGACATATTCTTTATATATCACCTTAACACTTATACATTTAAAGACATACATTACGGAAATCTACTTTCACAATAAGTGCTTTGTGTAATCGGTATTATTTTAAATATTTTAATGGTTATAGTCCCTCTAAATCATTAACATAACAGAGATTATCATATAATGAAGTTATCCACAATATTATGAAACCCCAAAACTATAAAATGCCACAAAGCCGTCGGAAATCCGTCGGGAATTCCCGACGGAAACTAAAAAAAAATTGTGAAGCAAATAATATGTCCTTTCCGTCGGGAATCCGTCGGGAATTCCCGATGGATTTCCGACGGAAAAGTTAAAAAAATTGTAAAGCAAATAATATGTCCTTCCCGACGGAAAGGAAATATTATTTGCTTTGGGACTTGTCAGCTTCGCGAAGTACAATATCCCGACAAACTCCCGACGGCTTTTATACCGACGGACACTATTTGGTCGGGAATGCCGTCGGAAATTTGGTTTACCGGGAACAAAAAAAATTGAATTTTAAATAAATAAAAAACTAACGGAATCCCGATGGTACTTATCCGTCGGTTTTGTTTTAATTATATTTTCCTCCTTCTTCTTCCTTCTCCATTTCTCTTCTCTTCCTCTCGGGTCTCTTCTTCTTCTCCGCGATATCTCCATTTCTCTTCTCTTCCTCTCGGGTCTCCCCAAATCTCTCATACTTCTATCCCAAATTATGTAAGTATCTAATCCCTCTTCTTATTAGTTGTTTTTTGAGGATTTGGAAGTTAGGTTTAGGGATTTTAAGTTTCAAATTTTGGGTCATTGGTTAGAATGGATAGTTTTAGGAATTAAATCTTAGATTTGTGTTGTTAGGTTGTGATTTACATTAGTTTTGATTGTGTTTTTGTGAATGTTAGTTTATTTTCTTGTTTTTGGAATTTTAAAGTTAAAATATTTATATAATTTTTTTTCAAAAAAACGTTTTCTTATACTTATACATATATATATATAGATATATATATATATATATATATATTTAAAAAAATTTCTAATAATTATATATATTTTAAAACATTTTTTAAAAATGTTTTCTAATAATTATACATATTTTAAAACATTTTTAAAAAGGTTAGTTGTATTTATAAAAAAAGGTTTATATAACATTTTTTAAAAACGTTTCCTAATAATTATACATATTTTAAAATATTTTTAAAAAGGTTATTTGTATTTATAAAAAATGTTTATATAACATTTTAAAACATTTTTTAAAAACGTTTTCTAATAATTATACATATTTTAAAACATTTTAAAAAGATTATTTGTATTTATAAAAAAGGTTTATATAACATTTTAAAACATTTTTTAAAAAACGATTTCTAATAATTATACATTTTTAAAATATTTTTAAAAAGGTTATTTGTATTTATTAAAAAAGGTTTATATAACATTTTAAAATATTTTTTAAAAACGTTTTCTAATAATTATACATATTTTAAAACATTTTTAAAAAGATTATTTGTATTTATAAAAAAGGTTTATATAACATTTTAAAACATTTTTTAAAATTGTTTTCTAATAATTATACATATTTTAAAACATTTTAAAAAAAGTTTATTTGTATTTATTAAAAAAGGTTTATATAACATTTTAAAACATTTTTTAAAATTGTTTTCTAATAATTATACATATTTTAAAACATTTTAAAAAAAGTTTATTTGTATTTATTAAAAAAAGGTTTATATAACATTTTAAAACATTTAAAAAAAACATTTTCTAATAATTATATATTTTTAAAAAATGGTATTTGTATTTATAGATGGCACAACAATCGGCTCAAATGGAGCAACAGTCGGCTGAGATGGCGGCATATCGAGAGGAGATGGCGGAGACAAGGAGGTTAAATCAGAAAATTATGAAGAGGATGGAAGACATTTTTTCTAGAAAGTTTTAGTGTTTTTTTTTTTTAAATTATGAACTTTTGAATGTTTTTTTTTAATTTTGTAAAACTTTAAAATTTCTATAATATATTTTTGTTTAAATTTCTATATTTACATTTTAATATTTTTAAATATTTCAATTAAATAAATTTAAAAACTAAAATATTAAAAAAACAATTTTTAAATTCAAATCCGAAAATTCCCGACGGCCTTCCGACGGCGTTCGTCCGTCGGGAATTTCCGACGGCTTTGGTCCGTCGGGATTTTCCGACGGCTTTCGTCCGTCGGGAAATTTCCGACGGCGTTTGTCCGTCGGGAATTCTGACGGCTTTCGTGTCCGTCGGAAGGTCGTCGGGAATTTTCGACGGATTCCCGACAACATTTGAGTTTCCGACGAAATCATACCGACGGTCATTTTCGTCGGAAATTCGTCGGGAATGACCTTTCCCGACGAAATTCTGACGAAAATGGCCGTCGGTATTGCGGCAGCATCTTGTAGTGCAAGTTTCACTTTGCGAGGCTCCTGCTTACACGATGCATCCTCTCTCATATATGTCACTACTATCACTTAAAGAGTTCAATTGACTAAAACAGAAGAAGAATAAATACATGCATATTTATTGTGTTTTTGTAGGCTCGTTAATTACTCATTGGCCGTCTTTTTCGTTACAAAGAAGAAGTTCTTTATGAAATCGAGTGCGGTCTAGCTCGAGAACGTGGCCTTGGGATTTACCCAGATCCCATCTGTCTCCATCCCTGAGATTTGGAACATTAACGAGAATTATGCGCTTGGCTGTGGCTGATGCTGAAGTAAACAATATTCTCTCTATTTTTTTTTCAAATTAAATCACATTTCTAATTATAAGAATTTTTTAACAATTAATGTTATATACCAATGATATTATGCAGTCTATTTTACTATTGGTCAAGTGATGAGTAGGTGTATAGTTAGTAATGCTTTTGTTTAGAAAATGTACTAAAAATAATATTTTCTTAATTTATGTGTCTATTTAAATAAAACGTCCTCAATTTAAAACAAAAAAAAACGGAGGGAGGGGGTAGTATTAAAATGTTTTGGCAATGGATACAAAATACATGCAAGAAAAATACGTACCGAGGAAGGCAGAACTATTTTTGAACTTACATGCATATATTTGTTTAATTGCTTAAAGAATAAGAGTTATGCTGTTGGCACTTAGTTGAATTTTGATAGTTTCTTAATATGACGGATAGCTATATGCATGGCAGATTGGCAACTTGCCACTTATGAATATATGACGTAGCTTCCCATAAAAAAACATTCATAAACGACAAAACTAATAAAGAAAATGTTATAAAAACATAACATTCTGGAAGAAGCATAATACCAACTATAATTGTATTCTAGTGACCATAGCACACACCATATTATCACCATCCACCACCGTGAACACATATCTCATCGACCATCCCGTTGTACTCTCCAGCTACCACACGATTATAATATATACAACATGTTTTGACTTTTTTCTTTGAGCAATATAATATTACACTTTAAATATTTTCTAGACTAATAAAAAAAATTGTACTACGTGTTACTGCAAAAATACTACCTTGTGTATCAAACTGCTGCAACAAATCTCATGGGTGTATCCTAACATGTGGAAGCTTGAAAACATTACGTAGTCGTATTTAGTGTTTAGTATAATAGTAAACCAAGTCATTTGGCAAGTCGGTAACAAGATTCAGTGAAGCTTTGCTCTGAATTGGATTCATCTGGCCACACTTATATTACTATATTGATATTGATGATTAATTGATGTATTAGACGCAAGATTTCGTAAAATTGAGTTTTAGGATTTTTTAAAGTTAAAAGATCAGCAAATTATATAGTATGTGTTTTGGAAACTGTTTTAGCCACAATGCCCTTTTACACTACTTTAGCTATCACCACCCTTTTTCGTCAGCGTGAGATAGTGTTTTATGATTTATCAAAATACATAGCCCTGCACGTGTCAGCGTATCGATCATGTAGTTATATATATAGTTTAGGCTTATATTTATAGTTTTAGTTAGGATGTCTTCATACTTATAAAGAAAATATAACTTACGTTTGTACGAACGACTCTATGGAGATATTTAGATACGTACCTATTCAGAGTATCAGTCATATCATACGAACCAAAAGCCACCTACATTCCCTTGTTCATCTTCCACCTTCTACATAAATAAATGTAGTGATGACTTCTTATCTCTCT
>CAJHQP010012707.1:0-11303 GCA_905132765.1 Moricandia arvensis
AATGAAAAGATCCCAGTCCCCAGATCCACTCCTATTCTGATCTATGAACAAGTGAAAAAATCGGTTATTCTTATAAATGAATGATGTTTTCGTATATCAAACGTTAGTTTCACATTATTAGTACGTTCGTCAACGTAGTATAGACATTATACCGTATAGAATACTCATGATTAAAATTTCACAACGGTGATGTACAAAAAGTTCATAATATTGTATCAAAACAAGACCCCAGCCACACCACACATGAGATTTGCATATACATTGAGTTGGCATATCAAATTAATTTTAGGGTGATACAAAAAATTCAACTAAAGCTTTTTCTAAGAGCAATGTACAACAAAGCTTAGGCCCAATATGGCCTGATAAGTTCTATATTGTCCATGATATCAAATGTTATATATAGAAATTACTTTGTCTGAAAAGTTATGGAAATACCCTCGTCTTATTGGTAGGAGTTCAAAACAAACAAACCAAAATAGCCAAGCGGTGGGACAAAAGAAATAACCAATAGTTTTAGATTAGTTAAATGGGTTTCCAGAACTGAAAGCATCTAATTAGTCGTGGCTTCGTTGAGACTGAGAACTGTTTGTTCGAACTCTTTTAGGTTTTAAATTTGCTGGAAACGCAGCAAGAGACAACAAGAAGACACTTATTGTTCCTCATCACATCCAACTGAATGTGAGAAACGATGAGGAATGAAGCAAGATTTTTGGAGATGTGACTATTGCCATTGGAGGACTGAAGCGCAATATCCACATCACACTCTCCTTCTCCCAAAGAAATCTGAACCCTCGAAGCCTCAGGAAGATTAGGTCTTAACTCAAGATATAGAACAACGTTTCTCTCTAACTCTTTTGTTTGGCTTTAAGTCAAACAACCAGAGTATTAGCTAGCTCACATAGTCACATGCTTTTTTCCGTTTAGTAGGTCTTTTCTTTCGATTGCTTGGAAAACTAGTTTTTATTTTGTGTGAATATATGAAAGATTATTAACTTGAAGATGAATAATATAGTGTAATTGATAGTAGCGTTACAAAAGCAAACACAAAAGGATTACTTTCTATGTGTGTGCTTCTATAAGCAAGGATGAGAAATGTCAGTACAAGCGAAGGCAACGATTCTTTTGTGATTGTTTGTTCATCTGATCATCAGTTACTAAAACGTGACATCTCTACAAGTAAATACCATTCCACTCCCAACAGAAAATATATCATTAGAAGCTCTCAGCTAACCGCAGAAGACTTTTGTCTTAACAGGTAACTGTTGGGATTCATTATAAAAATGGTGTTTGAGATATAGGAACAAAGAAGATGATGGCTCCTTGATTGCAGAAGATCTATGAATAGTTTTGTTTTTATCTTATTTTTGAACTAGATCTATTGAGACTGGATATTCGTACAAATTAAAAATGACTTCGACAAAATAAAAATATATAGAAGATTAGAAGACGAACTATACAAAATTAAAACTGATTCATGATTTACATCGTAGTAGATTTAACTTTGTTAATCGATTTTTTTATTATTATATAGGATGTGCTAAATGGCATATTGGTATTTGTTAATCAAAATCTAGACCGATCTAAGAAATTTTGCGCATGAAAAGTGTTTAAAAAAATATCTAGACCAACTTTGTGTGAGTTTTTCATACCTAACCAGTAAGAATTTTTGGTTAGGATGATTAATATTCTATAATCAGTGGCGGACTAGTCCGCATCAATTAACAGTGGGTTTGGAGGGTCAAGAGTCACCTTAAACCAACAATGTTGTTGAATCTTTAGAGACTTTGCTTATGACCCTAACTGCATATGGATGTTTAGCTTAGAAGGCTATTAATAAATAGAACAAGATCATGAAAATGAGTTAGTCTAAATTGTGTGATTCATTGTCTTGAGAATGAGTTCTATTGTTTATTCAAACACCTTGGTTCAGTTATTAATATATCCTTGTCAATTACCTTGCTTATTCATGATCCACGCTTTCCATCTCTGTTAATCAATTTGATTATCTTTGTTAATTGTTCTTTGTTTATTTTAGTGTCTACTATGTTTTCGCTTAGGTTTTCTCTGTTTATTCCAGATTCAGATTCACCGTTTACCTTTCTCTTAATTTTCCTTGATGTGGTCTCACCTCCCCAACCTCATGATCCACCAGATTAGTTTCCTTCTCTATGCCGACCTTCCTACCTTGAAGCTACAGCTTCTCCTTCAAGATCCAGTTCTGGCTCAGACGGCTCAGTCTTCTTTTTCAAGGAAAGCATATTGCTAACGAGCTGGTGAAATAAAAAAAATAAAATAATAACTTAAACAAGTTCGTCATGGCCTAGTTCTTATTGCCTTATTAGAAACAGCTGCCATGTTCTTCTTCACAAGCAAAGTACATTTCATTCAAGATTTGAATCGTTGACTAGATCCTGCAATGCTTCCACAAACTTATCGGTGTATTCGATTAATAATCCAGGACTTACCAAAATCTCCTTCAATTTAGCGTGGTTCCTCCTCACCGAACTACCTAACTCGCTATCCTTGTCCATCACAGAAATGATAGCAAAACTCAAGCTCTCCTTCGAGAACCATCCTGTTTCTTCTCTTGGAACTTCAACCGAAACCTCGAGTTCCTCAGTCATCATTCTAGTGTTGAGGATCTGATCACTTAAAAACGGAAGCATGACTATTTGACAATCATTCATTAGAGATTCCCACATTGACCCAAATCCACAATGGCTCACAAAACAGCCTATTGATGGATGAGCCAATATCAATGGTTGCTGCACCCATTCTCCCCAAACAACTCCACGACCCTTCACCCTCTCCTCAAACCCTTCTGGTAACGCTTCTTGAATCGTCTTTGCACCTTTTGGTGGCGTTACCGCTACAAGAAACGGTAAACCAGTAATCTCCATTCCTAAACAAAGTTCTTGGAACTGATCCTTTTCAAGAGTGATTTGGCTTCCCAAAGCACAGAACACCACAGAGCCCTGTCTAAAACCGGCCAACCAACTACTCCATTGATCTTCAAGTGGTTTACTCTTGTCTGGCTCAGGAAGCATTGGACCGGTCAAAAGAACCTTCCTCTGGTATTGACGTGCTATATACTCGCAGAATTTACCTTCAACTTCTTTGCATGTCCTAATGGAAATGATATCGCAATTCATAAGACCTGTGGTCAAGCGATGGTACATTCTCTTGTTGAAGAGGGAGAGAGACGACAAGGCGTGAGCATCATGTGCACGCTGTACAAAAGACTCTTGAATTTATACTCCTTAGCCATTTCAGGAACCCAATAAGCAAAGTCGAATAAGATCAGGTCTGGTCTCAAAGCACGAACCGCGGCTTCCACTTGGTCGCGTGTCAGATCCATGGCTGCAGACATGAACTTTCCTAATGAGATGGAGATATCCGAGGAAGTCTCAGCTCCGGTAGGGAGGCCATCAACATGAGGAATAGTTAGTGGATGAAAGACAATGTTGTCTGGTGTTATCTTGGTGATGAAGAATCAGCAATATTGGAGCTTAAACCAAGTCGAGATTGACAATTGGGTTATAGGACATTGGTTTAATGTCTAGGCTATTATAACTCAATGGTTTACGGTTAGTAAAACCGGTTATCAGTTGTAACTAACCTTGCTTAATTATAAAAGAAAGGTTCGTGTGTTATTAGGGTTAACCTAAGAACCTAAAAAAAAGAGAGAAGTGAGCCAACGTTGAGTTAACGTGACGGCTAAGGAGATTGTATTAGGGTTACAACTTTAGGTCACAACCACCTTGTGATCTTGGAAGAGTTAGTGATTTGCCTTGCCAGGCCCCAGAGACGTAGCCACATCGGTGAACTCTGGGTAATCAATTATTCTCTGTGTGTGCTCATGTTCTTACTTTCTTTCTCGTTTGATTCCTTGCAAAATTCGTAGTTCCTGAGTGTGAGGTCGTGATCTGTGCAACATTAAATTCCGCGGTTGAACAAAACAAGAGATTTCGTGTTTGTGTTTAACGACAGAAACGAGCTTGAACAATAACAAGTGGTATCAGAGCTCAAGGTTGTTGATTCAAGGTTGCTGTGTTTGAGGTATTGAATCAATGGCGAACGCAAGGATCGAGGTTGAGAGGTTTGATGGCAAAGGGGATTTCTCTTTGTGGAAGAAGCGTATGCTTGCTCATCTTTCGGTGTTGGGGTTGAAGGATGTGTTGTTGGAGCAAACATCAATTCCAAAGTCTGTGATGAAGAAAGATGAGGATGAAGATGTGTTCAAAGAAAGGTTGCAGAGGGAAGAGTCGCAGAGGTTAGGGAGGTCTGAGAAGGCAATGAATCTCATCATCCTGAATGTTGGCGATCATGTATTGAGGAAGATCGAGGCGTGTACGGACGCTGCATCGACTTGGTCAACATTGGAAAGGTTGTATCTCTCTAAGTCTTTACCGAACAGGATACACTTGCAACATAAATTCTACACATTCAAGATGAAAGAGTCTCAGTCAATTGATGAAAATATTGATGATTTCTTGAAGATAGTTTCAAATCTTTCAAGTGTGAATGTGCAGGTATCTGAGGAAGTTCAGGCTATTCTCCTGATGGAATCACTTCCAAGTCAGTACAGTTACTTGAAAGAAACACTCAAGTATGGAAGGGAAACATTGTCATTTGAGGAAGTCACGAGTGCTGCGAGGTCAAAAGAGCTAGAGATCAAAGAGTCTGGTTCTTCGCAGAAAAAAGATGAAGGTTATGGTTATTTTGTTCGTGGCAGACCTGATAAGAGAGAGATTTCGAGTAGCAGTGGCAGGAAGGGAAAAGGAAGATCGAGGTCTGGCTCAGGTTCTAGACTCACATGCTGGTACTGTAAGAAAGAGGGGCATGTGAAGAAGGATTGGTATGCTCGTAAGAAGAAGTATGGTGATGATGAATCTGCAGAGGCTGTTGTTGTAGTGGATCCAAAAGATGATGCCTTGTCTGTGTCTGACAATCGGCATAGGGATGAATGGATTCTCGATTCAGGTTGTTCCTATCACATGACATCAAGAAGAGATTGGTTTGATCAGTTTCAGGAGCTTAATACTGGACAAGTGTTGTTGGGAGATGACAATGCTGTAGCGGTTCAGGGGATAGGGACGATTAATGTGAAGACCTATGGAGGAACTGTTAAGGTGCTCACAAATGTGAGGTATATTCCAAAGCTAAGAAGAAACTTGATCTCCACTGGTACTCTGGATATGCTTGGTTTTAGACACTCAGGTGGAGAAGGGAAAACCAGATTCTACAAAAATGGAAAGCTGGCGCTTCAGGGTACTTTGAGTGGCTCACTCTACTTGCTCGATGGTGAGACTGTTGCAGGGCAAGTGAATAGTAGTGTGCAGAAGAAAACTCTGTCACTGTCTAAGGATGAAACCAGTCTTTGGCACAAACGACTTGGTCATCTCAGTATCAAGAGTTTACATATACTTGCTAAGAGAGGAATCATGGATAAAAGAAGGATTGGAGTTCTGGACTTTTTGTGAAAGTTGTGTCATGGGAAAGCATAAGAAGTTGAGCTTTCATTCAGGAAGGCATGATTCTGGTGTAGCGTTGCGATATGTTCATGCTGATTTGTGGGGTTCCACAAATCAAACTTCAAGTCTGTCACAGAAGAAGTATTTCCTGTCAATCATTGACGACTTTACCAGAAAAGTATGGGTATTTTTCTTGATGAATAAGAGTGAAGCATTCAGTAAGTTCAGGGAATGGAAGAAGCTTGTTGAAAATCAAATCAACAAGAAGGTTGGCTGTCTTAGAACGGATAACGGTTTGGAGTTTTGTAACTTGGAGTTTGATGGGTTCTGTAAGAGTGAAGGCATCGAAAGGCACAAGACGTGTGCATATACGCCACAGCAGAATGGCGTTGCTGAGCGCATGAACAGAACAATCATGGAGAAAGTATGGTGTTTACTTGATGAATCAGGACTAAGAGAAGAGTTCTGGGAAGAAGCTGTGTCTACGGCTGTTTACTTGATCAACAGAAGTCCTGCTTCTGCGATTGATAATGCAATACCAGAAGAGTTGTGGTTGGGAAGAAAACCAGGTTATAATCACCTAAGAAGATTTGGATCAGTGGTCTATATACACAAGGATCAAGGCAAGTTAAAGCCAAGGGCGATCAAGGGTGTATTCACTAGATATCCTGCTGGTACAAAAGGGTACAAAGTGTGGTTGTTGGATGAAGAGAGGTTTGTTGTCAGTAGGAACGTGTTGTTTACTGAGGATGTTGTGTTTAAGGATCTGAAGAAAGAAGCTGTTGCAGGGGATGTTGCAGTAGATCATGTTATTGTTCAACATGAAACGGTGGTTCAGACAGATCAGACTTCATCAAATGCTGGTATGGTTGAGGTTTCAGGTGGAGAAAATGTTCAGACTGAAGAAGGCTTAGAGGATTCAGAATCAGAGTCAAAACATGAAGAAGATCAAGGGAGTTATAGGCTAGCCAGAGATAGACCTCGTAGACAGATTGTTCCACCTTCAAGGTTTGATGATTATGAGGTTACTGCAGCATTTGCGCTTATTGCAGCTGGAGATGTGGTTGCAGGCGAGCCTCAAAACTATCAAGAAGCTATGAAGAGTAGGGAAGCTGATTTGTGGAATGGGTCTATGGGAGAAGAGATGGGTTCTTTGCAAAAGAACAAGACTTGGAATCTGGTTAAGAGACCTAAAAACAAGAAGGTCATCGGATGCAAATGGGTGTACAAGCTGAAACCGGGTTTAACAGAAACAGATGATCCAAGGTACAAGTCAAGACCCATGGCTAAAGGATACTCACAGAAGGAAGGTGTTGATTATCATGACATCTTTGCACCTGTGGTAAAACATGTGTCTATAAGGTTGCTACTGTCGATTGTGGTCAACCTCGATTTTGAGCTTGAACAGCTCGATGTCAAAACTGCATTTCTTCATGGGGATATTGAGGAAGAAATTTATATGGAACAACCTGAGGGATTTCGTGTGAAGAACAAGGAAGACTACGTGTGTCATCTAAAGAAATCCTTGTATGGACTCAAACAAGCTCCAAGGCAATGGAACAAGTGCTTTGACAGTTTCATGAAAGAACTTGGATTCAAGAGAAGTGAGTTTGATCACTGTGTGTATGTGAAAGAAGTGACTGAAGGAACGTATGTCTACTTACTTCTCTATGTAGATGATATGTTGGTGGCTTCTAAAAGCATGGTGGAGATAGAGAAGGTGAAGAAACTGTTAAGTGAAAAGTTTGAGATGAAGGATTTGGGTTGTGCAAGGAGAATTCTGGGCATGGACATAAACAGAGATCGTGCAGGTGGAGTTTTGACATTATCTCAGTCAAGCTATGTTGAAAAGGTGCTTCGAACGTTCAACATGAGTGATGCTAATGCGGTTACTACTCCTGTTGGTTCTCATTTTAAGCTAAAAGCTGTTGAAGATGGAGAACAAGAAACAGAGATGGAGAATGTGCCTTATTCTAATGTCATAGGAAGTATAATGTATGCAATGATTGGAACGAGATGTGATCTTGCATATGCTGTGGGGTTAGTGAGCATGTATATGTCAAGACCGGGTTTGGTGCATTGGGCAGCTGTTAAGTGGGTGCTGAGATATATGAGGGAACAAAGGATCACAAGCTAGTGTTCAAAGAAGAGAGAAAACTTCAAGATTAGAAGGTTTTTGCGATGCTGATTCTCAGCAGATTTGGACAAGAGGAGGTCTATTACTGGTTATGTTTTCTCAGCTGGAGGGAATGTCATTAGCTGGAAGTCTGGTTTGCAGCCTGTGGTAGCTCTTTCTACAACGGAGGCAGAGTACATGGCGCTTGTGAAGCAGTTAAGGAGGCAATTTGGCTGAGAGGTTTTTCTGAGGAGATGGGTTTTGGGCAAGACTCAGTGACAGTTTGGTGTGATTCGCAGAGTGCGTTGTGTTTAGCCAGAATAGCGTTCATCACGAACGGACTAAACACATCAGTAGGAAACTCCATTTCATCAGAGATATCATTGAGCAAGGGGATGTGACTGTTGAGAAGATTCACACTCCACGAACTCTGTAGACATATTAACCAAGGTTATTCCTGGGAAGAAGTTTGAAGCAGCTCTGAGGGTTCTCGGAGTGGCCAAGCACTAAGGTGTTTGTGTTTTGCCTGGCAAGTACACGAGTTGGCAACATGGTGATTGCAGATAGAGCTGATTAGGCATCAAGGTGGAGATTGTTATTTTGGTGATGAAGAATCAGCAATATTGGAGCTTAAACCAAGTCGAGATTGACAATTGGGTTATAGGGCATTGGTTTAATGTCTAGGTTATTATAACTCAATGGTTTATGGTTATAAAACCGGTTATCAGTTGTAACTAACCTTGCTTAATTATAAAAGCAAAGGTTCGTGTGTTATTAGGTTAACCAAAGAAGAAGAGAGTAGAGAGTCGACGTTGAGTTAACGTGACGGCTAAGGAGACTGTATTAGGGTTACAACTTTAGGTCACAACATCCTTGTGATCTTGGAAGAGTTAGTGATTTGCCTTGCCAGGCTCCAGAGACGTAGCCACATCGGTGAACTCTGGGTAATCATATTATTCTCTGTGTGTGCTCCTGTTCTTACTTTCGTTCTCGTTTGATCCCTTGCAAAATTCGTAGTTCCTGAGTGTAAGGTCGTGATCTGTGTAACATTAATTCTGCGGTTGAACAAAACAAGAAGATTTCGTGTTTGTGTTTAACGACAGAAACGAGCTCGAACAATAACATGTGCACAGGACGCAGAGCTTGATAACGATGACAAGGCTTCTCCAATTGAAACCACTTGCATACCTTTTCCTCCATATCACCCATTGATATGCCATTTGACGGAAGTGTGGAGAGCTTAAACAAATTCTGGTACAGACTTTTTGTTGAAACGCTTCTCTATATGAGGAGCTCCAACTCTACTAAACCTGCCAAAATCAACAAAGCTTAACCAACAACTCAAAACCTAATTTGAATAGAAACTCTGGCTTTATCTCTAAGAAAGCAAAGGTTTCCTCTTTTTGAAATTAAGTCTCAAGCATGTCCAGAGAAAAGCAAGCAACTCTCAGTATTAATTGGGATTTCAGAATATTAAAAGAGGAAAACGTGTTTAAACCCACGAGTTCTTCGATCAAAGATGATCGGGACTTTACTTGGTCTTTACCTAAAAGATTATGAAACAGAGCAAAACAAATTTTTGTAAAGGTCAAAAATTTATTATATCAACTTAAATTAGAAATAAACATAAGATTCATGAAGTTCGATCCAGTTAAGTTGATATACACTGCAAAAGGCTTGTCAAAATGAAGAAGGTTCTGCTAACCGGAATGGATAGATCGGATAAGCCGAATATGTATATCTGATCTAGTGATTAGAAACAAAAAACAAAATATTTTTGTCTCTTCACTTCTTCCATGTGAATGATCTGAAAGAGAGAACATGGAGAGAAGAGAGAGAAGCTAAAGTACCAAAATAATATATATATATATATATATAAACAAATATTATACAGAAAACATATTGTTCTTCCACGTCATTTTTTGTGTGATAAACCTTTTATTCTTCGTCGAATGACTGTGGAGATGAAGTGAAGATTCATAGAGAGAGAGAGATCAATTCGTTGTTGGGGAACGGTGTCGAAGATGAAGCATCTCTTCGGAAACCCCACATCGGAAAAAGTAGTGGCGTAGGCGGCGGATTTGGAGACCATCAGAGGTTAGACGAGTGAACTAGCAAAGATCAGTCTCACCCCATTTTTTGAACCAAAATCGGTGTTGTGCTGGTGGTAGACAGATTTCGATAGGGATTAGGAGAAGTCTACATGCTGAACTTGAACTGGATGGATGAGAGCAAAAGAGGTTAAATATAGTATAGCTGGACCCGGTGAAGGGCTGCCTACGTACTCTTGTATAGGGATCAAGCCAACCATAGTTCACAACAAAGGGGACACAAGTGTTTAGATGAAGGCATGTGCTAAGGTGATTTTCTCTAAAAGGATCCAAATTCCCTTCTTACGGAGGGGTGCCTCCTAATTTATAGAAGGGTAAGGTCTAGGGTTTTTAGTAACGCCCTTTTAAATGGGCTGAGTTCATTGTCTAATGGGTCATATGGAAGGATGTAATCCAATCCAACAGTAAGTCCCCCAAGTACTTGAGAGAGATGAAATTGATCTTCACAAATTTTACGAAAGGGGTTTGCAAGATAATGGACTCACAATCTATGTGAGTTGTACTCTTACTAGGCGAGTCGACTGTGAATTCATGCCTAAAGATCATAGCATAATGAGTAACTCATGCCTAGGAGTGTAACTCGCTGCCTAGTGAAAGGCGAGTTTACCAACTCATGGCTAGTAAAAGGTAAGTTGACTGTGAACTCATGTCTACTAAAAAGTGATTTGAATGTAAATTCATGCTTAGTAAAAGACGAGTTTACTCAACTCATTTCTAGTAGCAGCCGAGTTCACGTCTAACTCGCGCCTAGTAAAAGTGAGTTTATTGTAAACTCATCACTAGGAAAAGGTAAATTGTACTCGTGCCTCGACGTCCATACCTAGGAAAAAGCTGAAATGCAATGAAGCCAAATGACAAAATTGTGCTTACTAGGCAAGTTACGAAAGTTGTGGCTTTGACGAGTGAAGCGATTGGTGTCTTGCCTCCTTACTCGGAAATGGTGATGAGTATGATCATAACTAACTCTTTCGCAAATCGCACTTGGGCAAAGGTAAGTAGTCTGAGGCTCAATATTTTCGAGTAAAGCACACGACGGAGGTGTCATTGGCTAGGCAGTTGCTCGGTATTGAATCGCATGAGCTCACAACAAGACTCAAGTCACGATATGCCAATCAAGTGTTCTAAGATAATATGTCGAGGGAGTTCTTATGATACATGTGGTAAGATGAGCGTTTGTAGTGAGATGAGAGCATTGTTTGGAAGGTTCTTTTACTCAGCGGGGTAAAACGAAGGCTTCTTTTACTCGGGAATGTGACGAGTCACGAGTGACAATCAGTTTATTATCTTTTACTCATCATGTGACGATTTCCGATAAGAACTAAGTTTCATTGGGCCTAACTTGGTCTTCTTTTCTCTACTAGATAAGTGTTCCGTTGGGCCGAGTGGATCAGCTTGTGGACTTGTTAGCCATTCCAAAGTGCACTGAAGACCAGTTTCTTTTTTTGCTCGGCATGATCATCTTCACGTGGGGGCCAATGTGGGCCTCTTCGTGTTAAAGATTTGATATAAATCATGTCTCGGCAATGATGAATCAAATGCCAAAAAAAAGTTTTAGATGCCGAGGAATATGATAGACTCATCCTTTTTTTTCTTTCTACGAGT
>CAJHQP010012708.1:0-11303 GCA_905132765.1 Moricandia arvensis
TCAAGTTCAGGAGCTGCAATGGTGCTAAAGTGTTTCACAAAACGCCTATAGAACCCGGCAAGCCCATGGAAACTTCTCACTTCTCCTACTGTGGTTGGGCTCGGCCAGTCCTTTGATGGCTTTGGATCTTTCCTCGTCCACCTTAACTCCATCTGCGCTCACAACAAAGCCTAGGAAATCAGTTATCCGTGCAAAAGTGCACTTCTTCAAGTTGGCAAAGAGTTTTCTCATTTCTCAAAACATTTAGGACAGCCCTAAGATGTTCTATATGTTCTTCTAAGGTCTTGCTATATACTAAGATGTCGTCAAAGAATACAACAACAGAAATGCCTATGAATGATCTAAGAACATGATTCATTAATCTCATGAATGTACTGGGTGCATTGGTTAATCAAAATGGCATAACTAACCACTCATATAATCCATGTTTAGTTTTAAATGCAGTTTTCCACTCATCTCCTTCTTTCATCCTAATCTGATGATAACCACTCTTTAAATCTATCTTAGAAAAGATGCAAGACCCATGCAATTCATCAAGCATATCATCTAATCTAGGTATAGGGTGGCGATACTTCACTGTGATGTTGTTGATTGATATACAATCAACACACATACGCCATGTACCATCCTTCTTAGGCACTAGGAGCACTGGTACAGCACATGGGCTCAAACTCTCTTGGATATAGCCCTTCTCCATGAGTTCGTCTACTTGTCTTTGCAACTCTTTGGTCTTAACCGGTTTGGTTCTGTAAGCTGGTCGGTTTGGAAGTGTAGATCCTGGAACAAAGTCTATCTGTTGCTCAATCCCACTCAATGGAGGTAACCCAATTGTGAGAATAGAGATTAAATGGTGATGATGAAGTGAGAATAAGCTACTGGTTCAGGAGGAACCAGAGAGAGTGAGAGAATGGCAATGGAGAGGTATGAAGAAAGTGATGATTTTCAAGTGAGATTAAGAGAGTTTGAGAGTATAGAGAGTATGGGAGCTGAGTCTAGGCTTGTGGGTAACAAGAGAATAGAGAGAATATGAAGTAACCAGAGAATAATGAAGAAGAATTATTCATTCAACTTAGTTTACAAACAGAAGCAATATGCCTTTAAATAGGCAAACAAACACATTAAACAAATACTAAAACTGTGTTTTACTAAACAAATAATATTGTAGTGTTTCTGATGAATACAAGGAGGATACAGCCAAGGTGAGGCTCGACCAGAGGGAGTGAAAGTGACAGGAGAGAGAGGCTCAGTCTTCTTAGGTTGAAAGTGACAGGCCAGGTGCTTCTCCAAAGCTCACATGTGACTTCTACTTGTCCAATTTTGACCAGAACCAAATCCTTGCATCCAAACTTAGTTTCCTGGAGTTTCCTTAGGTCATTATTAGGTTTCCCAACTCCTTACTTGCCTTGCACAACACTCCTGATCGAGTATAAGACCATTTGTGCAGACAGACCTAAATCAACTCCTTTTGATGCACTTGTCTTAGATCATGAACTAACTCCTTCCTTCTGGTTTTTCCTTCTTCATTCCAACACTCCCCCTCAAGCTTGACCATAGGAATCCTTGGCCAAGCTTGGAACTGAGATTACTTGCCTCATTAAAAACCTAATTATAGGGAAAATGAGTGCAAGCAATCCATCCCAGGTCTAGACAACTTTATTGGCCAGGAAGGGCGCCACTCCTTTCCTGCTTCACACTTAACTGGTTCCATTTGAACCTTCTTCTTATTTCACAGGTTGTATCCCCCTTGTTTCTGACTTCTTGCCTTCTTCATGGGTTGAGATCAAGCCAAAATATCTTTGGGTTGATAATGAGGAGTGTCTGCCCTCCTGGCTTGCACTTGAATCCCTCACTTCATCCTTCTTCATAATGGCCTTGCAAAGTGATTTGTAGAACTGACTTGATAGGGGGACTTTGCAAAGAGTTAGCTGCCATATTCTCTGTGAACTGCCTTCTCCTTGCTCAGCCAAGTATATCCCTGGTGAACTCCATTGTTTCCTTTGCTTCAGCTTCAACAATGGATCATTGGCTTCTCATTAACACCCCTCCTCAAGCTTGGCCAGAGAATGAGAGTATATGGCCAAGCTTGAAGTTAAGAGCCAATGACAGCCAACACCTTGAGAACACAGCCCTCTTGGTTTGAATCGTGGCCTTTCTCTCTTGAGGAACCTCCTGTTCACCCTCTTGGCTTCAGGTAAGACCTCTTGAAAAATTTCTCCATAGTACCAATCTTCCTCACTACCATATTGGGAGTTAATGAACACAATCAATGTCAAAAGTGTTGTTGGGTAGTGGGCAGTCTCTCCATGGTCAGGAATGTACTTCTGTAGGCTCTGAACACATGGCCAACTTGCTCTTTATTGAAGGAGGCACAGCTTATCAAGAACCTGAGCTGGTTTCTTGAACCTCCAGCCCATGGGGGCTTAGTGAGACTGAAGTTGTTTGAGGTGTGGATTGAATGTCCAACACCTCTTCTCGATGATTATCTTCTTCTGGTCAAGGAGAAACTTCAAACCCCTCATGTCCTCTTTCTGGTCGTGGTTCTTGAGTATCAAAGAGTGAGCTTCAGATTTGTTGGCTAGAGAATAGTTTGAACAACCTAGCTTTGAAACTTTTTCAATGACCTTGCTCCAAGAATTGTTTCTCCCATGGAATTTCTTCAGTATTTTGGACCAGAGAAGTTGGTTTGGTTTCTTCTTTGGACCCCTAGAAGTCTCTGGAGTTTCCATTTCAGTTGTATTCACCATCTTGGAGATTTTGGACCAGTGGATAAAGAGTTGCACCCAAGACAGTTTTTATAGAGATTTTGACATAGATTTTGCGGAAGTAAGAAAAGGTTTTCAGGAGGTTTTAGGGTCTGATACCATGTGAGAATAGAGATTAAATGGTGATGATGAAGTGAGAATAAGCTACTGGTTCAGGAGGAACCAGAGAGAGTGAGAGAATGGCAATGGAGAGTTATGAAGAAAGTGATGAGTTTCAAGTGAGATTAAGAGAGTTTGAGAGTATAAAGAGTATGGGAGATGAGTCTAGGCTTGTGGGTAACAAGAGAATAGAGAGAATATGAAGTAACCAGAGAATAATGAAGAAGAATTATTCATTCAACTTAGTTTACAAACAGAAGCAATATGCCTTTAAATAGGCAAACAAACACATTAAACAAATACTAAAACTGTGTTTTACTAAACAAATAATATTGTAGTTTTCTGATGTAGACAAGGAGGATAAAGCCAAGGTGAGGCTCGACCAGAGGGATTGAAAGGGACAGGAGAGAGAGGCTCGGTCTTCTTAGGTTGAAAGTGACAGGTCAGGTGCTTCTCCAAAGCTCACATGTGACTTCTACTTGTCCAATTTCGACCAGAACCAAATCCTTGCATCCAAACTAGTTTCCTGGAGTTTCCTTAGGTCATTATTAGGTTTCCCAACTCCTTACTTGCCTTGCACAACACTCCTGATCGAGTATAAGACCATTTGTTCAGAAAGACCTAAATCAACTCCTCTTGATGCACTTGTCTTAGATCATGAACTAACTCCTTCCTTCTGTTTTTTCCTTCTTCATTCCAACACCAATGGGATTGTCCTTTGGAAATACATCTTGAAACTCCTGCAAAAGAGAAACTATTTCAATCGGATACACCGGTGTAGAATCTGTTAAGTTCAAGAGAGTTTCTTTAAACACAAGTAAGATAGCTGAATGTTTAGAGTAAAAAGTTCTTTTGATATCACCCATGTTTGCATAGAAGTTTGGCTGCTTAGTTCCAGCCGGTTTGAGATCAATCTCCTTCTTCTTTTGGAGTTGAATCTGATCATGCTGAACTTCCTTGGGTGTCAAGGGAACCAGGACAGTCTTGCGACCTTTGAACTCAAAGAAGTGCTTGTTGGTGAAACCATCATGGATGACTCGTCAATCAGATTACCAAGGTCTCCCAAGAAGTATGTGACCAGCTTCCATAGGTAAAACACACACAAGACTTCATCTTCATATCTTCCTATGGCTAAAGGAATGAGAACTTGACTTGAAACCTTCATGGCGCCTTCTTCATTCAACCATTGTAGCCGGTAAGGTTTTGGATGCTTCTGAACCTTCAAACCCAACTTCTTGACCATTGTCTCACTAGCAGCATTCACACAACTGCCTCCATCAACTATGAGGCTGCATACTTTCCCTTGGACCAAGCACGGGTATAGAATCGGTTCTCACGTTGCTCTAGCTCCTCAGTCTTGGTTTGCAAGCTTAGGAGCCTTCTTGCGACTAAAAGCTTCCCTTGGACTGGTCCTTCTTCATGCTCTTCTTCAGTTTCTTTTTGGTCAGACTCGGTGTTGTCATCTTCTGAGGCATACTCACCATCTTCCAGTAGGATCATGACTCTCTTGTTGGTACATTCATTGGCATAGTGACCTCATCCTTGGCACTTGAAACACTTGACATCACGAGCTCTGGAACTAGAAGCCTCAGCCTTGCCCTTGCCCTTGTCAAGAGCACTGCTTAGTTTGGTTTCTTCCCTCGGATAGGGCTTGTTGTCTTTCTGATATGGCTTAGACTCATTAGGATAGGGTGACTTCTCTTCCTTGGTGTTGTGTAACCGGTTGGAGCCATAGTGGTTGCGTGAATGTCCCTTCCTCTTGAGCTGTTGTTTTACAAGAATAGCCTTGTGTAACATCTCTTCTAACTCCACATAATGTTGCATCTCAACATTGTCTTGTATGTCTTGGTTTAGACCACATAGGTGTTAAGTTGAGGTGTATACTTTGTATTGAATAGAGAGAAGGAGGAAAAGGGAAGGGTTTGAGTCGACCTTGTCTGTACAAGGCTGTACAAGGCCGTACAAGGCCGTACAGGCCGTACAAGGTCTACCCAAAAGGTCTTTAGACCATGTTTTGGTAATGTGGAAAAAGGGGTTGTCCGTACAACAAAAGTTACTGAGGTGGAAAAGGTAAAAGGAGAATACTTACCATGAGAAGGACGAGTGAGTTACTTGGAGTGGAAAGAGAAGGTTTGGGTCGAGTAAACCTTGAAGCTTTAGGCGCCAAGGTTACCGTTTGTGGATAAGGCTCGGTCAAGCTTACCAGCCAGTGCAAGCTGTAAAGTGAGGAGCATCTAGTCAAGATGCCATTAGCGTCTATCCACCAGAGCCACTCGTTTGAACCATGGGACGTGCCTATTCTCCTGTCCACATACTTTCCCTCTCTTTGCTTTACGAAACCCTTGTAATCCTCCCTATATATTCTGAACTCTCTCTTTGAATAAAGCATACAGTTCTCTCTAAACTTTCGAGTCTCATAATTTTCTTCATAGTCTCTCATAATCTTTCTTAGTTCTTAGTCTAAATCGAGTCTTCTCTTCATCAAATCTGTTTCTATTCTAGTTCTGGTTACTTATTCATCTAAGATCTCAAAAGATCTTATGGTATCAGAGCCTGGTTCATCACGATCTGGGTTTGTGTTCATCAAGTTGAAGAAGATGAAGGTTGAAGCTTTTTGAAGATCCAAGGCTGTTCTTTGTAGATCCAGGTAGAAGATTGAAGTTTGAAGCTTTCGTGGTGTAAAAGCTTGAGTCTTTCTCGTTCTTACCTTCAAAGACTCAACCTTTCTTCTTGGTTCTGGGTTCATCCGTGTTCTAAGGTAAAGGTCTACTCTTTTCCAAGCTTTTGAAGTCAAGCTGGTTGTAGATGGATAGTGTTAGCATGAAGGTTTCAGTTACTCTCAAGGGGAGTAATTATCTGTTGTGGTCTCGTTTGGGGAAGACTGCAATGGGAAGTAAGGGCTTATGGGGTCATATCACATCCGGTGAAGCTCCTAAGCTCATTACTCAAGAAGGTGAAGATGCAAGTGCCACAAGTGATGTGGAGAAATGGCAGCAAGAAGACATGATGATGATGACACTACTTCAAGGATCCCTTGAGACTCCTATCATGGAAGCTTATAGCTACTGTGAAACCGCAAAGGATCTATGGGATACCTTGAAGAAGGTGTTTGGAAACATCTCAAACCTGAGCTGGGTGTTTGAGGTGAAGAGAGCAATCAACGGGTTGCTACAAGAAGATATAGAGTTCACTAAACATCTTGGGAGGTTTCGAGCACTCTGGTTTGAGCTAGAGATGCTGAGACCAAGCACGGTTGATGCTGATTAGCTGAATGAAAGGCGTGAGCAAGATAAGGTCTTTGGACTCCTGCTCACCCTAAGCCCAGCCTACAACAGCCTCATCAAGCATATCTTGAGAGCTGAGAAGCTTCCATCTCCAGAAGATGTGTGTGCTCATATACAAAAGGAGCAAGGTTCTATTGGGCTGTTTGGAGGTAAGGGGGAACTTACCTTGGCTAACCAAGATGCGCAAACTGATTAGGTTGAAACACCAATGGCAAATAAGGCAGCTTTAAACAAGTATGAGGATCGGAGGTTCAATGGTAACTGTGATCACTGCAAGAAGCACGGCCACAAGAAGAGTCAGTGCTGGATCCTTCACCCACGTCTCAAGCCGGCCAAGTTCATGAAGGAGAGGGAAGCTAGAGCTCACATCTCGAAAGGGTCAACTGGTGCCGGCTCAAGAAAGACAACCGATTGTGATAAGAGGGAGGCAAGTGAAAGAAAGTCCCTTGTTGCATACACGGGAGGTACTAGCAGGAACAATGATCAAGACTACATAAGGAGGTCTGACATTGAACTCTCATTAAAATTCTTAAGGAGAATGGTAACACCTTTGGTAACCTTAATGGGTATTCTCTTGGTGCTTCAATGATTGCTAGTAAGCTAGGAAATGTGAATGATCTTAGGACTGATAGAACTTGTAGGACAATAGAAGATAAAATGAACCGCTAAAGTCTTGCTTGTTCTAGTTCTAAAGGTACTTGTCACATTGCTAATAGCTCATCTAAACCATTGATAGTAGACTCAGGAGCTTCCCATCACATGATAAGTGACACCAATCTGATCAAAGACATTGAACCAGCTAATGGTCATGTCATGATTGCTAATGGTGATAAGATTCCTATTAGAGGAGTGGAAAATCTAAAACTATTTAGTAAGAACTCAAGAGCTTTCTATATGCCTGAATTCACTTCAAACTTGTTATCAGTTAAGAAATGTGATGTGATCATGGACAGGATCAATAAGGAGAACAAGGAGAGCTTAGTTGAGTCACATGAGGCCACAATGCACCAGCAGCATGGTGATGATGCTCTATACATTCTAGAAGGTCCCATGACTCGTTCCAGAGTCAAGAAACTTAAGGAGACTGTTGTAGGATTACTCACTTCACATCCACAACAAGAAGAAAGTCTTTGACAAGGTTTGATTCGAGATGTCTTGAACACCATTCAAGCCATCTCTACATCAAGCTGAGTTAGTGTCTAGGCAAGACATTTGGTGTGTGCTCTTTTCCTTGCTTTTGGTTTGGTCCCACGAGGTTTTCCGGAGGAAGGTTTTTAACGAGGCCACGACTTGTCTTACAAATCACTTAGGCTCTATCTCAGCCCCAGACTAGCAGAAGTATTTACATTTTAAGCTTATGTTATGTTTAAACTATAGTTTCCATTTTTATTATTTTCGAAACCCTAGAGAGCATGTTCTCTGGTTTCTTTTATTTATGGGTTTTCCCTAACCCTATTGTACTCAAGCAATCAATAATCATCGAGTTCTTTTCTCTCTTGATGGCTCTCTCTCTAGAAAGTGTGTCGAGTGTCTCTGGTGTGTTGTATCCGGAGCTTTAAGGGTGATTACTTGGTGTGTCATATCCGAGCTAATCATCTAAGAGTATCAAGAGTGTTCTCATCTCTCTTGTGTCACCACTCATTCCACAAACCATGAAGAACTTGAGTCCCTGACTCGTTCTTGCAAGGATCTATCCTCCCAATCAACCAAAGAGCATCTTAGGGGCGCATCAAGAACCAACCCGGTTGAGACCAAGGAGTTGCAAAGACAAGTAGAGCAACTCATGGAGAAGGGCTATATCCGAGAGAGTTTGAGCCCATATGCGGTACCAGTGCTCCTAGTGCCTAAGAAGGATGGTACATGAAGTATGTGTGTTGATTGTAGATCAATCAACAACATCACAGTGAAGCTTCGCCACCCTATACTTAGATTAGATGATATGCTTGATGAATTGCATGGTTCTTGCATTTTTTCTAAGATAGATTTGAAAAGTGGTTATCATCAGATTAGGATGAAAGAAGGAGATGAATGGAAAACTGCATTTAAGACTAAGCATGGATTATATGAGTGGTTAGTTATCCCATTTGGATTGACAAATGCACCTAGTACATTCATGAGGTTAATGAATCATGTTCTTAGATCATTCATAGGCATTTCTGTTGTTGTATACTTTGATGACATCTTAGTATATTGCAAGACTTTAGAAGAACATATAGAACATCTGAACCTTCAAACCCAACTTCTTGACCATTGTCTCACTAGCAGCATTCACACAACTACCTCCATCCACTATGAGGCTGCAAACCTTTCCTTGCACCAAACACCGGGTATAGAATAGGTTCTCTCGTTGCTCTAGCTCCTCAGTCTTGGTTTGCAAGCTTAGAAGCCTTCTAGCTACTAAAAGCTTCGCCTGGACTGGTCCTTCTTCATGCTCTTCTTCAGTCTCTTCTTGGTCAGACTCGGTGTTGTCATCATCTGAGGCATACTCACCATCTTCCAGTAAGATCATGACTCTCTTGTTGGTACACTCATTGGCATAATGACCTCGTCCTTGGCACTTGACATCACAAGCTCTGGAACTAGAAGCCTCAACCTTGCCTTTGCCCTTGTCAAGAGCACTGCTTGGCTAGGTTTCTTCCCTTGGATAGGACTTGTTGTCTCTCTGAAATGCTTTAGACTCCTTAGGATAAGGTGACTTCTCTTCCTTGGTGTTGTGTAACTGGTTGTATCCATAGTTGGCTCGTGAATGTCCCTTCCTCTTGAGCTGTTGTTCCACAAGAATAGCCTTGTGTAACATCTCTTCAAGCTCCACATAAAGTTGCATCTGAACATTGTCTTGAATCTCTCGGTTTAGACCACACAGGAACCTTGACATGGTTGCTTCTCTATCTTCTGATATGCTATCCCTTAGCATGAGCAACTCCATCTCTTGGTAATACTCCTCCACTGATCTTGATATTTGAGTAAGCTTCCTGAGCCGGTGATGCAAGTCTTTGTGGTAATGACTTGGGACAAACCTCTTGCGCATGATAGACTTCATCTCTGTCCAAGTCTCAACTTGTTCCTCTCCATTCCTTCTATGAGTAGTGATGTACTGATCCCACCAGCTTAGGTCATAGTCATAGAATTCAGTAGCAGCAATCTGAATCTTCTTGTGGTTTCTGTACTGCTTACACTGAAAGATTAATCCAATCTTTTTCTCCCACTCAAGGTAGGCATCCGGATCAGCTTACCCATGGAATGGGGGTATCTTGATATTCAAACCAGCAAGTTCATCTCTCTGGTTTGTCCTTCCTTCTTGTCCACGCCTATGTCTTATTTGGCTTTGTCTTGAGGATGAACTGATATGTTCATAGTAGTTGTCAGTCTCCTCAGAACCAGCATGATCTTGTCGAGTTGCATGAGGTCTCTCTTCTCTCCTAGTATCTCGGTTGGGTCCTTGACCAGTAGCTCTTCTTACTTCTTCTCTGAACTCTCTCCGGATCTCATTGAGGTTGGTCCTCATCATCTCGGTCATAGTTGCTATCATGGACAGATTCAATTGAGCAGTCATGGCTTCCATCAGCAGTTTAAGCTCCGGATACAACACACCAGAGAACTCGACACACTTTCTAGAGAGAGAGACGTCAAGAGAGAAAAGAAACACGTTGATCGATAATTGCTTGAGTACAATAGGGTTAGGGAAAACCCTTAAATAAAAGAAACCAGAGAACATGCTCTCTAGGGTTTCGAAAATAAGTAAAAGGAAAACTATAGTTTAAACATAATATAAGCTTAAAATGTAATACTTCTACTGGTCTTGGGCCGAGATAGAGCCTAAGTGATTTCTAAGACAAGTCGTGGCCTCGTTAAAAACCTTCCTCCGGAAAACCTCGTGGGACCAAACCAAAAGCAAGGAAAAGAGCACACACCAAATGTCTTGCCTAGACACTAACTCAGCTTGATGTAGAGATGGCTTGAATGGTGTTCAAGACATCTCGAATCAAACCTTGTCAAAGACTTTCTTCTTGTTGTGGATGTGAAGTGAGTAATCCTACAACAGTCTCCTTAAGTTTCTTGACTCTGGAACGAGTCATGGGACCTTCTGGAATGGTCAGAACATCATCACCAGGCTGCTGGTGCATTGTGGCATCATGTGACTCAGCTACATTCTCCTTGTTGTCCTTAGTGATCCGGTCCATGATCACATCAGTTCTGTATGCTGGTCGGTTTGGAAGTGTAGATCCTGGAACAAAGTCTATTTGATGCTCAATCCCTCGCAAAGGTGGTAACCCAATGGGATTGTCCTCTGGAAATACATCTTGAAACTCCTGCAAAAGAGAAACCATTTCACTCAGATACACCGGTGTAGAATCTGTTAAGTTCAAAAGATTTTCTTTAAACACAAATAAAAATAGCTGGTTGTTTAGAGTAAAGAGTTCTTTTGATATCACCCATGTTGGCATAGAAGTTTGGCTGCTTAGTTCCAGGCGGTTTGAGATCAATCTCCTTCTTCTTTTGGAGTTGAATCTGATCATGCTGAACTTCCATAGGTGTCAAGGGAACTAGGACAGTCTTGCGACCCTTGAACTCAAAGGAGTGCTTGTTGGTGAAGCCATCATGGATAACTCGGCGATCAGATTGCCAAGGTCTCACAAGAAGTATGTGACCAGCTTCCATAGGAAACACATCACACAAGACTTCATCCTCATATCTCCCTATGGCTAAAGGAATGAGAACTTGATTTGAAACCTTCATGGTGCCTTCTTCATTCAACCATTGTAGCCGGTAGGGTTCTGGGTGCTTCTGAACCTTCAAACCCAACTTCTTGACCATTGTCTCACTAGCAGCATTCACACAATTTCATCCATCACCTATGAGGCTGCAAACCTTTCCTTGCACCAAGCACTGGGTATAGAATAGGTTCTCACGTTGCTCTAGCTCCTCAGTCTTGGTTTGCAAGCTTAGAAGCCTTCTAGCTACTAAAAGCTTCCCCTGGACTGGTCCTTCTTCATGTTCTTCTTCAGTTTCATCTTGGTCAGACTCGGTGTTGTCATCTTCTGAGGCGTACTCACCATCTTCCAGTAAGATCATGACTCTCTTGTTGGTACATTCATTGGCATAATGACCTCGTCCTTGGAACTTGAAACACTTTACATCACGAGCTCTGTAAGTAGAA
>CAJHQP010012709.1:0-11302 GCA_905132765.1 Moricandia arvensis
CGCTTAAAACAAAGCTAGGATGGAAGACCAAAAGGATGGGAATAAAGACAAATATAAGTAAAGCATGTGGCATAATGAAATGGGTTTTTATTAGAGCAGTAATGGAAAAACTGGGATTCCTAACCATATGGATTGAGTGGATTATGCGATGCATAATATCATTCAAGTATAAGGTTCTCATGAATGGAAACCAAAGAAATATTATTCTTGAAAGAGGTTTACGCCAAAAAGACTCTTTGTCTTCTTTCATATATATTTTATGCACATAAATACTTGTTAGCCTTCTTAATCATGCAGAGAATCAAGAGAAGATAATGGGGATGTGTGTTTCACGCGCTCCTGTGAATATGAATAAGTTGTGAAAGTAGTGCAAAAATATGGGAAGGCTTCAGGTTAGTGCATCAAATTTGATAAATCATCCTTACTTTTTAGTAAGAGAGTCCCTGAGAATGTCACACAAACAGTTAAAGATACTCTTGAGACCCAGAATGGGTTCATACTTCATGATTACATAAGATATCAGTGGATCGAAATGCAAAATGGTTATCTTTCTTAAGGAAAAATACAAAATAAAATTAAAGGTTGGACAAGGAGATGGTTGTCAAAAGGAGGCAAGGAAGTGCTAATTAAGTTGATTCTACTAGCCCTTCCAACCTAAGTTATCTTGAGTTTTTTGTTCCCTTTGGAGATCTGCAAAAATCTAGCAAGTGCCATTGTACGCTTTTAGTTGAACTCGAATAATCCCCAAATGAGAGGCATCTATTGGACAAAATGAGAAAAACTATATTTATCAAAAGAGGAAGCAAGAGGGATGAATTGGCTTCATGATGATCTAATAATTTAACGTAGCATTTGTTAGCGAAAAAATTATAAAGATTAGTACAATTTCCAAATTCTCTTTTCATTTGGGTTTACGTGGTAAGTATATAGGCTAAGTTCGCTGTTGCAAATTGGTGCTAGATACCTATCATATGTATGGACTAGCTTATATGCAGTGATGTCTCCGCTGATGTTGGGGATTCTCCAGTAGATCCATTCCAATTATGATGTAAAAAGCATGAGAGAATCCATGGATTTTTAATTTCACCTGCAAGACCGGTTAGGCCAAATGTCCCGGTAGCACTTCTGAGGATGACAATTAGTGATTTTATTAATGAAAACTTAAAGGAATGAGATGTTGCAATGCTGGAGAACGTTGTAACACAAGAAGTATACCTTTGATTAGAATCTTGGCCATAAGTCGATCTTTACATCATGATACTAATTGTTGGAGCTTAACAAGAGTGGTATGTACACCTAAAACTGAAAAAGATGTTGTTTACACATAACCAAGTATCACAAAAATATTTTACTTGGAAAGGTAAATTCTCCTTAAAAATTGTCTTTTATATGGCAATTAATCACATGACGTGTAGCTGTTACAAGGAACTTGACTTGTCGGCATATGCGATGTGATAACATTTGTATGAGATGTTGGAAACCTGATGAGTTTGTAACACATGTTATCTTTCAAATGTCCTCTAGTTCTCCAAACGTTGGCTGGTGTCCAACATATACACTAACATGGATTATCGTTTCTGGCGGAATAATACTATTGAGGATCTGGAGAAGGACATAGACCCTTATCCATGGATAATTTGGTATTTCTAAAAGCAAGGAATGTTAAAATATTCAAAGGGACTGATAGAGATTCGCTTGAGCTGATAAGATATGCATAAGGAAAATGCCAAGTATGATTCACAACAAATGAACCAACTACATATTTGATCCAAACACCAATAGCAACATCCTAAGCCTTACGCTCAAAGAATATATGTTTGATAGATAGTTCTTGGAACTCTACATCGATCTTTAGTGAATGTGGATGGATATGCTTAGATAACACATGACATATACAACTTAAGGGGATAAAAAATCAAAGACGAAGAGAATATGCATTGCATAAAGAGTTAGAATCGCTACGTTGGACAGCTGAAAGCATGTTGCATCATTCGACATGTCAACAATTTGGGACAGACTGCAAAGACATGAAAGTGATGCTATGGGAACCTCAAGTATGGCCGAATTTCTCGACATAGTTGGAGGATATATAAGAACTGAAGAGAATATTTCAAAATTTCAAGATATGCTATACTATTCGGAGATATATGCTATACAAATTTTCTTATCTAAAACCGTTTGATCTTTTCATAAAACTTTTTATTTTGTTTGTTATTCTATTCTGATATGTTTATCCAAACGATCTAATAAATGGCTGTTTGGCGTCAAAAAATTATTATATGTTAATGCTGATAAAATATTTTTAATAAATATGCTATATTATGTATGATTTAGTTGGTCCTGGAGGAATACACTTATACTACAAATATATATTGACTACACACTTTGATCTAAGTTTTCCAGGTCTAAACTGTTTATATAACTACGATTTTACTCAAAAAGAAAATAAACTGTAAAGAAATATTATATCATATTTTCATGTCTCACTTAACCACCAAACAAAAAACTAAAATTAGAAATATTTTTATTTTAAACGATTTCTTAAAAAGTTTAAAACATTAAAATGCTAAAAACTATATATATATATATATATATATTTCAAAGTTTTTTTGTATCAAATCTCAAATGATTCTAAAATGATAATTAGACATTCAATAATGATCTCAAATTTTGAAAATTTTATGCAATAATTTTTCAATTATAGACAAGGTTCCCAAAACTTAATATATACTAGGATCGGACCCGTGCGTCCGCACGGGTGTTTGTTTTCGATATACTTATAAACATTTCAAAACACATTAATTTTATTTTACTTTAACGTTTTCATTTGTGTTACTTTAGCAATTTGTTAAAATGATATTTTTCATTATTATATTGTGTTATATATATTTTTATTGGATATATGTTGGATCAGTTATTATGTAATTTCTTTTTTAAAAAGTTGTAACTATGTATTAATACACTGCTTTTACATATTTTTAAAAAAAAATAATTGAATTTAAATCCAAATATGTGTGTATATATATGTATTTTTACAAAATAAAACATTACATAGATTTTTAAAAATTAAAAAAAAATAAAACATGTGCCTGACCTGAAAGTGGAGTTTATTTAAGAAAATATATTATAAATTTTAAAATAATTAAGAAAAAAAATAAGTTTATACAGCAAGTAATGTATAGTTTATATTTTGTTTTACAATGAAAGTTAATTATATATTTAGAAAAATTGTAATCAACAAATCATGATATTATCCTCCATAGGTAGAGATGAGTATTAAATTAATCAAAGTCTAGATATTAATCTGTGCGTCCACGCGAATTATGGTTTTCACTTTTTGTTAAATGTTGATATTTGTTTTTCATGTCACCATTATATAATTATACGTTTTATAATATAAATATTTGTATATAAATTAGAATCAATTTATGGATATGTTTTTGTATAATTAATCTAATATAAATACGTTGACACTAAGTTCCACAATTTATTAGCAATATAAAATTAAATATTTTTAAAATATAAATTTTAGTTATATAAACAATAATTTAGAACAATATTTACACATTGTTATTATGAAATCTATATAATATATGTTAAATTTATGAAGATATTAAAACTATAATATGTTTTGGTTGGAAGTATATTTGCTTAAAAACAGTTACTTCCTTCAATCTGTTATAATCCAAAATATATTTTATAAAATATTTTTCATTGTTTTGTTATTTTTAAAATCTATATACACATACAAAATAGCTATGATATTAATAAAATTTACTAAACCCACCTTATACAAATAAATTGAATGAGTAATTATGATAAAAAATTGTAACAAAGATGGGCCAGAATAATAACTAAATTTTGTAGAAATCCAAATATTATTGGCAAACATATTTTTTTAAGGAAATTATACCTAATTTTTTGTTTGTTTGTAACTTTTTTGTCGGTGTTACAATTTCTCTCATCTTCTTTTTTGTTGATTACTTTTTAACAAATAAGTTAGCTAATGGTAATCATTTAAATTATTATTCTCTTTACAATAATATGTATCGTCATTCTAGACAGGCCCTTATAAGTATAATGTGTCCATGATTTGTACTAATACATAAGTTAATAGTATAAATGGCTAGATTTGAGAGACATGTATAATAGATTATTTCTTTTTAAAACAAATACAATTAATCGCATATATTTTTAAATTTTAGCTAAAATATATATGTGGTTAATTAATTGCTAAGATCGCATGAGCAAAGTATGGATATAAAGTTTGTCATTTATAGAATACATACTCATTATAATTAGTGATAACAGAAAAAAATTATGAATATTTGTCAAATATGGATAAATTAGAAAAAAATAATTGGTTGTCTATATTTTAGGAATGTTTTTATAAGATATAGAAGATTTTGATAACCCAAAAACGTTTAGTTTGTTTATAATGTATAATTTAAATATATTTATATATTGCAAATAATATCGTGTACATACGGAATATAGGTGGGTTAAATTAAAATTTGAATACAAAATTTAAACTGGTGGATTTGTAGATAATAGTCTATCTTATAATTATTTCTTTTATAATATTAATTTATGTATTAGACATGTTTGAAGATAACCTATTAATATGTGTATAAATGACATGTTTGCTAAACCATTTCATTGATAATGATTTTTTAATCATGATATATATTGGATCGAAATCAAGTGGTTAAGTATTTACACAAATTGTTTTTTTATGTGGTGAACCAAACTTTAAATTATTGGTTTTGATCTTGTAGACCGTGTCATATTTGGTATTAAATCACATTTGTTTTGATTTCTGCAGACTAATTTTAAACTGAGCCATATTCAATAACAAACCACGTGAGTTTAGGTACACTTGGTCTTGTAAAAAACTTTGGACAGGGTTGTTAAGTTATTAAACGACTGTGTTTAAGTCTAGTAGCATTCAATGGTAAATATTAAAAAAAAGTTAGAGTTAAGTACAAATTGTACTTAAGATATATGTATTAGAATATAAGTAAAAATGATTTATTTTAGAATATAAGATATATATTTTGACATTTAATTCAATTTCTCGGTTTAATAATTTAAAGATGGTTTTGATACAGTGATATAGACTCTGGTGAAAAGAAATAATAAAACTCATTTTATGGTTACAAATATACAAAATATAATTATTGGGTCAAACAAATTAGTAATGGGCTTATTGTGAGCATATGTCCATATAAGAGGTGATTTAATTTGTGTTTGGATGTAGGGATAATAACAGTGGCAGAAAATTGTAATTTTTGTGGAAAACTAAGGGATATTTCCTATTTGTACTCCTATTTTAATAGATTAGATATATATATATATATAATATTTATTAATACTATTTATCCTTTTAATATTTGATATAGAATATTCCAAGAATATATCAACAATGATTTGTTAAGAATTTAAGATACCCAACCAAAATTTTTGAAAAAAGTTTATCACATCATTTGACTTTGTCATTTTATATTTATGTTACAAAAAAAAAAATCATTTAACGATATTAACATCCGCCTATCAACATCTCAGTTGTGAAATTCAGTTCACTCTGAGTGCTCTGTAAATATAATCGATGGAAATAGACAAGTTCTATTATAATCTCGTAGGAAATAAATAATCAACAAGAAACCCATCTACTATGATGAAAAAGTGAATGGTAATACCCTGGAATAAAAAAATGGATGGTATGCATTGGAAACTGAATGGGAAGGAACACGTTACAAATTACAATTTACAATGCTTTTAACTTGGAGACTTGTAAATCTGCTGCTAATCACGAGAAATCACTTATGAGCAATCATGACATTTAATTCGTAATTAATTGGTCAATTATTCGTATTAGTAGTGATACTAGTGTATGATTTTAATAGTTTTTCTTTATGTAACGTAGAAAATCAAGCTTCTTAAACTGTATGAAATCAACCTACATTTTCTCTTTTTATGATTTAGTATCGATGTAAATCATAAGTTTTTTGTTTTTGTCAAACAACCTATACAAAGTTACAAACCCATAAAGTTCAAAAAAAGTTACAAACCCATAAATGCATTATCGATGGAAAATTGTGGGTTTTAGGGCATGATTAACGAAAATTTATTAAGATGGGTTTCTTAGGAAAAATTAATAAATTGTTTATTGGTTTTTTAATAAAAATTAAGAAACAATTTTTTATTTCATAGTTTTAAGAAACAATTTCTTAACTTTTTTAAGAAAACTAAAAAATAATTTCTTAACTTTTCATAAAAAATTCAGTTTAAAAAACTTGCGTTAATCATGGTCTTGCGCAAAATGATAAACTTAAAGAGAACACCCACAACTGTACACTTTATTACTTGGCAACATGCATTTTAGCTAAAATAATTCTAGCGTCAGTATATACTGTTTCTTGAAAAACAGAAACTAATACCAAAACGAAATATTTCAGTAGGTATATCAATATTCTTTCAATTTCCATATTTCACCTCATCCCATATCCCATTTATTTATGGTTGGGTAGTACTATGCAAATTATACTGTTAAATTTAGTTTTAGGATTTTTGATGTAAATGTATATGATATATTCTACGAATTAAATTAGAAAAATAAAATATAATCCTACATCAATAGTTTATTTCTACAGTTTACTAAGTAATGCTTTGAAAAATAGGACTATACAATCGCTTCTTTGCTTTTTTTTTTGTTTTAGCTTTAAAAAACAAAGCAGGATTGGTAATTTTATGATTGCAAGTAAAAATTAAAGTTAAAGATATTTTACTCTCAGCTTATCATTCTATATGTGTTGTAAATAAATTGGTTATAACTGTAAATTTATTTTGTATATTTTTCGTAGAGATTTTGTTGTAGCTAAATTATATATAGTTGAAAGTTTTAGCTAGTGATATTTCAAAATAAAGCATTATTGATTAGATTTTAAAATATTTATTGTCCATAATATAATTATTTTATTAATTTATATTACTAACAAACAAAAATAAATTATACAATCTTATTACTATTTAATTTAACATTTAAAGACCATTTATGTTATTTAAAATTAATAGTTCATAGAATTATTTTCAAATAAAGTAAAATTTATTTACAAATATTAGAAAATATAAACCAATTTCTAAATAATAATAAATTTATCTACATATTTTTTTTCTAATTTACAAAATTATATTTTATGAATGATTTTTCACAGCTTCAACTGTCCAAATATTAGTTATGCTGGATTTATATCTACTAGAAATAGAAAAATGATTTTTGGTTTATTATTCGGTAGTATCTTTAGAAAATAAACTTCATTTTGACTGATAAAAATTAGTAGACTTTGATGTAGTATTTAACTTTTAAAAATAAACCTAGATCTTAGTATTGATCATTTAGAAATAAATAAAGTTAAAAAGTAAGTTAAAATCGAGCTAATCATCAATGTTGTTCACAGAGTTTTAGTTGAGTCAGTACGTTGATAACAAAAAAAAAATTCACCAACGTTGTATATTATATCTGATTCAAGTTGTAGTTAATAATTTCAACTTACAAATATATTCTAAGGGCATGACTGGTTTTCCTTGCTATCACCCGCAATTGCAGCTTTTGCGGTTGATAGCGGTTTTTGGCGTTTCGTAACAATCATAGAAAATACTATAATAAATCGCTATAAACCTCTAAACTCCCAAAACTGATTTTAGCTAGCGTTTGCGGTTACGAGCGGTTGGGGGAGGATAAAAAAATTATTTTTTTCAAAAAACTATATAAATATAAAAATAAAAAACTCCTTTTAAAATTTTAGATTGAAATAATAGAAATACCAAAATATATATATATATCTTATATTTTAATTTATATTATGAAACTTTGAACAAAAATATTTCTATATTTAAAAAAAATAATAGTATAATTTTATAAATATAGTTTTTATATTTATTATAACAATATGGTTTTAAATATTTTATTATTATATAAAATGTAAATATTTAAATTATTATTTAACTACTATTGCAATTGGTAGTTAACCAGTCATAAATATTTCGAAAACGCAACAATTTATAACAGTTTTACTAGTCGTCCAAATTTCTTAATAACAATTAAAATCGTAACCACCCCGCATTTGCACTCAACCACAACCACTGTAGTTACACCAGTTAGACCCTAAATTGTAACTAAGAACTTGCAACTTTGCAACTACAAAAAAAGGTTTGCAACTACAAAAAAAAGGTTTGCAACTTTATTATTTTCACGTACGTTTACATAATTACACGTACACGAGTAGTTGAATTGTTAGTGTCACATTCAATAGTAACTATTAGAGGTGGGCAAAGATCCATTATCCGGAATTTTGGAGATATTCATGATTCGATATTTTTTTTGTTCGAACAATCAGTTATTCAATTCAATTTGATATGTAGCTATTTAGATATTCAGTGTTTCGAATATCTAGAAATTTTTATGTTTCTGAGTGGATATCCTATTCGATCTGTGAAAATAAAATAAAATTTAAAAATAAATAAAATCCAAAATAATACAAAATAATAAATTACTTACTTTTAAAATTCTAATAACTAATATAATGAATTAAATATTATAAAATTTACATGAAATCCAATATTCGTGTAATTTATATATATAATTTTGTAATATATGTATATATGTGCATATAATAGATCAAATCAAATATTATTTCTTGAAAATATTATTTCATCCGTTCTAAAATGATGTATGCTTTTGAGTTTTCACACATATTAAGAAAACACGTAAATTTTAGATTATAAATGTATTATTTTTTTGTAATTATCTATTTTCCGTAATTTTTAGCCAATCAAAATTCAGTAAACATAATTAATGTTTTTGGATTCTACAATTTATCATTAATACTTGCATTGAAAATGTAACATATAGATCTTTTAGAAATATTTTTTTCTCTAAAACATGGATCATTATGTAACATGGAGAGTAATACTTATGATTTGCTTCGTTTCTTATGGATATTGCATATTACTATTTACTTTTCTTTGTTATGTAGAGTTACGGATATCAAGATTTTTTTATTAAAACCGAAACAGATAACGAAACGAAACAAAATTTAGAGATATTTTTTACAGCCCCTATACATGTTGACTTAGGGTTGGGCAAATATCTAGACCCGAAGAACCGTCCCGGAACTGACCCAAAAATCAGGGTCCCGAACCCGATCGGACCCGAGGTAAATAACCGAATGAGTCTTAAATTAATATATCCGAAGAACCGGTACCAAACCCGATCTGAACCGAGAACCGAATGAGTATCCGAAGATATCCAAAATGTAAATATGAATCTTAAAATATTAGTTATAATTATACTTATAATTAGTTGGATAATCAATATTAAAATTATAAATTAAATATATTAGTTATTTTTCAATACGTTTGTGTATTTTGGATAAAATAAGATCGTTTGGATAGAATTACTCAAACAAAACCATGTTAAATGGTATTTTTGATTATTTTTTGTATTTTTTAGTAGTTTGAATACAAAATACCTGAATCAGATCGGGTAATATGGTTACTTTGAATACAAATACCGAACCAGTTTTGGATACACTGGTTATTCGGTTATTTTCAGATTCCTAATGATAAGAACCGAATCCATCCTGACCGGGGAGGACCCGACTCGAACCCGACCCGAAATTTTGTAATACCCGAATGTGGCCTAATTTCAAAATCAGAAAAACCCGAAAGAACGATCCATACCCGAACGGGTACCCGAATGCCAAGCCCCCATGTTGACTCGTGAATGCAGTTATTATGCACCTACTGTAAAGTGTGAATAAGTGCGTATATATGTGTATAATAGTTGTTTTCTTTACAGGAGTAATATAGTATCGCCATTTACTGTAAAGAAAACATACTGGCTATTTATCTACCCTAGCCAAAACGTCTTACCCGTGGCGTCATAAAGAGACTGCTCCGAATGTTCGCTGCAAGTGTGGAGGGCTCTTTTCATTGGTATGTACTTACCTGAACGTGATATATGAAAGGATAATATCAAACATAAGTGATCATTTCCTTTTTTATTGGGATTTGGAGTTTAAATTCAAATCTCATATATTACAACCTTCTCTTCTCTTGGATCCCAATCCTGATTTGCGAACTTGATATTTCATTGATCAATCATAGCACAGTTGTGATTTAGGATGGACTTTTAATCACCAAATGGATGCTGAATTTTCGTGGTTGAAGGCAAAAGCCTCTTAGTTTTACATGGTACGGTTTACGAAATTGATCAGCAATTACATTGTGTATGAGTGATATGCAAATTTTTCGCGGTTCAAATCAAGAGATACTGCTCAGATTTAATGGATATGACAAAAATCTGATTAACTGGTTAGTTTTCACTTCAGAGATAGAATCCTCTCGAATTTGCAGGATACTTTTGAAAATGTGTACTTGATTAATATCCCTAAAAGTGTAAATGTCCCTGCAAATTCACTAACAAAAGATGCTAGCATGAGAGACTTAGTATCTTTCCATATAAATCAGACATAGTTGGATAGAATTGATGTTCAGAATGACATTTCTACCAACTAAAATTTGGTGTAAACAAATGGACAATTGACAAAAGTATTTTATAAAATCAAATTATATATTTGATACAATCGCACAAAAAAACAAACCTTTAAAAACAAGTTAAGAAAAAAAAAGTTCACAAATACTTGTGAACTTTAAAAACAAGTTCACAAATAAAAGAAGAAATAAGAAGCAGCAGAGTAGTATAATGTTGCTTAAAGTCTTTTCACGGATAACTTAACTATCGTAATTAAGTGTTGGTGCGTCATGGTAGGAGAAAAGCTTGGTACAATGTGTAAAACTGTTGGTTTTGAATATGAATCATGTCATAACATAAACTAAATTATTATTGTTATTTGGCCAGATGATATAAAGTCATACAGTTTTGACAAAACAAAAAAGATATAAAGTCATACAACATGGAAATATGTTTTAGATCTCATTTGAAAATTTAGAATCAAAGTTTGCATTGGGAATAATCTTGTGGAAACTTTAATTTGCATTCGCTCAGATACCCAAATCAATTAAGGAAAATTAAACTATAGCCACTCCATTGATTATAACGAAACTTGCGGTAACAGAAACAAAAAAAAGGAATGGTTTAATTGGTCATAGCATTATGATTGTTATGAATCGAGTGGATTGTTATAACCTTTAGGTGGGTCATGGTCGATGGGTTTGTGGTCGGCCTATCCATTATCGGCCCAGGTATAAACATAGTCCATAGAGGCTTACTAATTCTAGA
>CAJHQP010012710.1:0-11297 GCA_905132765.1 Moricandia arvensis
GAAAGAACATGAATACCAAGGTAGAAAATTTGAGATGATGGTCCATTTTAATTACCCATGACTTTCTAACTCTGTATGAGCTCAAGGATCAACTCATTAATTAATCCAAAAATTATTGATTCGAACTTTGGAATAGTAATATGTTTTAAATCAAAGAATTGGATTCATGCCATTACATCCTCAAAAAAGCTTACTATGGCTTGCTATGTTTCAGTTGAGGTCTTCTTTTTTGGTCTTGTTAAACCAACACTAATGTATTCTCTCTTTGTGTAATTTTTCTTATGCATGTGCACGTAATTGAAGATTTATTAAGGTTAGCTTAGTCAAATACATAAAGGAATTTAGAAACTTGTGGAGTGCTTGCTGGCTCTCTAATGAGTAGACGGAACGAACCTTTGCATTCATATTATATTGTGCTTGCATCCATCATCAACTGAGATTGTCTTATCATCATCACACATGCTCCTTGTTTGCAGAAAAACAAGGTTTTTCATATCTACTCTCAAAATTCCAAAGCATGAGTCTACCTCAGATTATGTATGTTACTCCTTTTTGCTTAGCCTTTTACATGCATTTCCATGTAGGTGTTTCTTTTCACACTTGGTCTCATCCTCATTTGTTAATATACAGTGTCAAACACTAAATGAAAAATAAATTTATGAAGTTCATGATAAACTCTCTATTTTTCTTGGTTGGATTCATGTAAGTTGTATCAGTTTCATCCACCAACAAATCCATGTCATCTTCTTTCCTCTTATAATGTTTAGAGATAATTCAAATTGCTCGATCAATAAGATCCACTCGTTGATAAGCTATTGTTATTTAATTGTGGGGGTAAATACACAATTGTCTCAGACTTACCCAACACAAACTTGCTTCATGTCATCAATTGACCTTCACACACACACTACTTATACCAAATAAAGCAAAAAAAATCCCTTTCAACTATCTTAAAGTTAGTCCACTTACATACATTTATTTTATCATATGCTCCACCACATACATGTATTAATCTCGACAGATAATTCTACCGGAGGCAGTTTCAGTCGTGATGGCATTGATGACAAATCAACACATGACGGAATATTCCATCGGTCAAATTTATCTGGAGTATATGTGATCTGTAATGTCAGCAACGAGGCTTCTTGATACAATAAAACTCATGATATAAAGTGATGATGAACATGAACTCAAATAGATTCAATCTAATGTTACTACACAAAAAACAAAATCAAATACCACTCGTCAAGAGATACATGTAAAAATACTCTAGAGCAGAGATGAGGAAGGAATCTCAGAGAAAACGCTCAGAGATTACCTAAAATACAGAGAATATAGAGGAATAAGATAACAAAACTTTCTAGAATATTTTTGATGATCCTTCTATTATGAGTTATAACCCCTTATATAGATGTATTCGTCCATTTGCCTGATGTGGATCATTTGATGCTCTTTAACTCATTTCCTATAGCAAATTATCTCTCTTTGAAAAACCTGACCACAAGGTTTTAGACAGATTTGTCTTCCTTCTTTCAATGCTTATGAGATGTTTTGCAGCTCCTCATACGGTAAGAAATCAACTCTTGAGAAACCCCATGATCTTGAGCATCTTGGTATCAGTTTCTTCCTCCATTGTTATCATTCGCCTGCTCTATCTTCTGCCTGAGCAAAAATTCAGTTGTAATCACAACAAAAGGAATGTTATCTTATATCTCAGTGATGCCTTATAGAAGAATCATTTCTGAAGGCATACAACAATATTACCCAAGCGCCAATATATTGCCCATGCTCATTCATTTATTGCCTTCTTGACGAGTATCACTAGATGCACAAGAATATTTTTCTTTATATGATGAAACAAACAGCTTCATTACTTGCATCATTTTTTATTCACCATAGTTTTTGTCAACATCGCAGGGAAGAACAAGGTAATGGATTGGAAGCTTTAACTCTCCATCATACTAAAATATTCCAGTGTACAAATCCTTAGTAACCTTACAATGATCATTTTTTTCATAAAATCGTCATACTCAAGGCGCTTTCGAGGATGCATCACAAATGCGATCAACCCTAAAACTGGAGGCTTGCTACTGAACCCCCTCCACAATCCGGCAAGTACCATTGTTTCTAATAGGAACCTTCCAAACACTCAAACATATCACACAATGCAATATCATGTCAGACTCCAGGCTTTTTTACTGTAAGTAGTAAAAGGCATTCTGCTCCATTTTAAGAATATGAGTGTGATAGAGAACTAAAGTAATGAGTGGCTAAAGATGATCCATCCCTTACGGTTGGAAACTGGTTGGTGCACCTCTCGTACCCATCCTGGATCAAAGGGCATGTTTTGTACCTATAGGCCCCCCACACGTCTCTGAATATAAATAAAATGGTTTCCCTCAAATAGTAATGAATGTACAACATCCAAACACGTCACCTCCCAAAATCCCTCATGCTTCCTGCTGCAAGTCCATTTCTTCTCATTTACCAGTCTTACTTAACTGAAGACCCTTTTCCTAGGCTTCATGAATATATCGCAGCCTTTTACTGTCAGTATCTCTCGCAATCCTCAGAACATTTTCACTGTCAATAACTAACCCAGAGAATATGCTTCCACAGATTTAGGCATGAGCTGCATCAATAGGTTGCTTTAAATATATAGCATGATTCCTAACGTTAACAAATCAGCAACATTGTCATCACACAACTTTCCATCACTTAAGCATTAAGCATTGTTGAAGCTTTTGTCAATAAATTTGATTAGCTTTGAATATATTGCCAACTTCTTGTGAACTACTTTGAATATGATTCATACGCCATAAGGTTTCGTCACTTGTAACATCTCAACATATCATTATCCATCCGACTGAATGAATCTAATCTCAACCACATTCTCGGTTTAGAGTGCAGTAACTTCAATTAATTCTATATATGGTTATCTTTACGCCATTGATGAAGTGTTGTCTTGCCTGCCAACTTCAAAAGCTTCAACTCCTAATACCAACATACTCAACTTGCAAGCATGAACCTGTTTATACTTGAATTTCCAATTCTTTTGACACTTTGCTTTGCTTCCTCCTTACTATCGAATCGTAATAGCAATTGATCAAACCAAGTGGTGTGCAACAAGCTCAATCATAACATCTGCTGATTTTTGAATCAATCCTCCACCATGTCAACATCCAAAATGTATATGTGAACTACTCTTAGAGAAATCAACTCATCAGTTCTCATTTCAGCAAAGCTTCCATGTGATTGCAAGTTATTGTTCTCAGAAACACATATTCCAATTCTTCTACCATATGGCGTGGTTCCAAGAGAGAGATTGATACATTGTTCTCAAACGTTGCACTCTGATTTGTGGCAAATTGTGACACAAAGTCTAACATATGTTTGTTCTTTCTTAGAAATTAGTTCAACCTCGATCTTCAAGTTTGTACCAGGAATCAAAATATTCATGTCCTTACTCACTACCTCTTTAAAGGTTTCTCTCACCAATGGTGAATCTTCACAACTCGTAATTGTTGTTAAAATTGAACCAGCTGAATCCATCGCTTCATTTCCCTCCTTGAAAATTAGTAATCAAATTGCGTTGAGCAATTTGACAACTTCGTATTGATACTGGTGTGATAAGCAGCTAATGTGCTCTCCAACAGATCAATTTACAATTCAAGAGTTACTTCGTCGTCGCGAACCACCGTCTTGCTTCGTAAAGCTTGTGAATCTGTTGTCTGCTATGGATTATGAGAAAAAACTTTGCGCTGATACTTTTGATACAGTAAAACTCATGATAGAAAGTGATGATGAACATAAACTTTTATTGATTCCATCCAATGTTATTACACAAAGAATCAACTCTCATTCACTAAAAGATACACATAGAAACACTCTAACGCACAGAGCCGGCCCTTAACGAAAGCGAGAGAAGCATGTACTTCCAGCCGCCAAGAGATTTTTATTTTACGGGCCACATTTGAACAAACAGCCTCAATAGCATTAATGGTTGTATTGTGGTTGTACTCATACAAGGTTGAGGGTTTGACTTCTCTATAGGCCACATTTTTATACACTGCTTCTAGCCATATAATTGTCAAGACCTAACGCATAAATGAAAAAAGAATCTCAAAGATTAACACAAAATACATAGAATAGAGAAGAAGAAAATAACAAACTTTCTTGATTATTTTCGATGATCCATCGATGATCTTTCTATTGTGACGTGGCTCAGTTGATACTCTTTAGTTCATTTCCTCAACGCTAACTCAAATACGAAGTCCTCGACCTGGCTGAAACCATTCCTTAATCACAACCATGTTATTGTTTTAAACCTCGGACAGAACAGATGCTTGTTACTAATGTGTATACTTGCGGAAGACCCTACCAAGTGGCTGAGCCAACTTGAGTGATCATGATTGTATTAATATGATATTGACTCCAAAAACGAATATGCTACTTTTAAATTATTATTACAACCATTCAAAGCAAGTTTTGCTAGAAATGTAGTATTTTATATGATAATTATATGTATTTTTATATTACCTATACTACTATGGTGTAAAGACTCGAGAATCATCAATGCAAGTTGTTATATCTCAAAGGTAAAATGTTATTTAAAATGTTGAAATTTTATGCATTTTATTAGTTAAAGTGATAAATTATAATTTTTAGTAATAACTAAATTATAAAAGTTATTATTGATTTTAAAGTTATTAAAATAGTAAATTAAAATGATGTATTTAAACAGAAGGATTACTCTCTGCTCTTCTCATTCCCCTCTACTTGGTCTAGGGTTTATCCTCTATCCGCCGATTCAATTTCACAGACTCTTCGTCGGCACTTTCATTCACCGGAGACGAAGCTAGAAGAATCAGAGGAGATTAGCAGTTAGCCATGTCTCTGAGACCCAACGCTAGGACCGAGGTTCGCCGGAACCGGTACAAAGTGGCGGTGGACGCCGAGGAAGGACGAAGGAGGAGAGAGGACAACATGGTCGAGATCCGTAAGACCAAGCGTGAAGAGAGCTTGCTCAAAAAACGCCGCGAAGGTCTTCAAGCCACGCAGCTACCTCCTCAATTCGATCCTTCCTCCCTCGCCGCTGCCTGCTTCATCCGTCGAGAAGAAGGTAAAAAAAATTATAATAATTACGGATCTAGAGCCGACGTTAGAGTGTTTGTATCGGATTCATCTGTTGAGAACTAATTAGACCGTTGAACTAGTTGGAGAGCTTGCCTTCTATGGTCGCTGGTGTTTGGTCGGAGGACAGAAGCTTACAGCTTGAAGCCACCACTCAGTTCAGGAAACTGCTTTCTATTGGTAACGTTTTTTTGGCTATATCTGTGTATGCATTAGTTTCAGCATTTTCTTGAAATGTTTTGTTTTTGAATCTTTGGCAGAGCGTAGTCCTCCAATAGAAGAGGTGATAGCTGCTGGTGTTGTGCCTCGCTTTGTGGAGTTTCTCATGAGGGAAGATTATCCACAGCTTCAGGTTTGTTGGATCCGTTATGTATCTGTCACGTTGATACAATCATCAACTGATACTCTTTATACTTTCTGTGTGTGTTTGTGTGGATTCAGTTTGAAGCTGCTTGGGCACTGACCAACATTGCTTCTGGGACTTCAGACCATACGAAGGTGGTTATTGAACATGGTGCTGTTCCAATTTTTGTCAGACTCTTGGCTTCCCAGAGTGATGATGTCCGTGAGCAGGTAAAGTAATATGTTTCTATGGTTTTACTCATTTACAGAATCCTTGGTCAGCTTTTTTCTTTCAATTTTCGCTAAAGTATTAACATGTTCATGTGTCAGGCCGTTTGGGCATTGGGTAATGTTGCTGGTGATTCTCCACGGTGCAGAGATCTTGTCCTAGGTCAGGGAGCTTTGTTACCATTGCTCTCTCAGTTGAATGAGCATGCTAAACTCTCCATGCTCAGAAATGCTACTTGGACCCTCTCTAATTTCTGCAGGGGAAAGCCACAGCCTCCTTTTGACCAGGTTACTCTCTCGTTTCAGTCTTATTATGTGCTTTATTTGATCATGGGAGTTTTGTTAACTTATGTGATCTCGTAAGAGCAGGTTCGTCCAGCACTTCCAGCCCTTGAGCGCCTGATTCATTCGACTGATGAGGAAGTGTTAACTGATGCCTGTTGGGCCCTCTCTTATCTTTCTGATGGCACCAATGACAAAATCCAATCTGTCATTGAGGCAGGTGTTGTTCCTCGACTTGTCGAGCTTCTCCTGTGAGTCTTTTCAGTTCTGTTAATATTGACATTGCTTTCGTTCATGATCATGTGTTAATGAGTATCATTGGGTTTTTTCTTGCTGTAGGCATCCATCACCATCCGTGCTCATTCCTGCTCTTCGTAGTATTGGTAACATCGTCACTGGAGATGATGCACAGACACAGGTATACTTATTCTTTATTAGTTCCGGTCATTTCTATTCGGTATGCATGTTCCACTTTTCCTAGAGCATTAATGGGACGACTGCGACACCACTGGCATAGCCACCGAATGTCAAATTTAATTGCATAGCTTCTTGCTACTCGTCAGATTAGATCACTGTTACATAGATACGCTAGTACAAAAATAATACACATTATGTCTGGTGTCCTGCCTCTTTTAGGCAATCCTCTCCTAGATCTATGTGTTCATCATTATAGATGTATAGTGCTCTCAAACATTTGACCATTTGTTACGTAATCCCTTTTCTTTTCTTTTGGCTTGTTTTGTGCTAATGGATTTTTTTCCTGCAGTGTGTAATTAGTCATGGTGCACTCCTTAGCCTGTTGAGCCTTCTGACTCACAACCATAAGAAGAGCATCAAAAAGGAAGCTTGCTGGACAATCTCAAACATCACTGCTGGAAACAAGGACCAGATTCAGGTGAACTTTTTGCCGAAAATTAATGTTGTGCAGCTTATCAGTTTAAGAAGGCTTTTGTTGCTTGGAGGAAGATTTTATGTGTGTTTATGTTCTCTAATATATGTTCTGTAATGCAGGCTGTATGTGAAGCGGGTTTGATTTGCCCTCTTGTCAGTCTGCTTCAGAATGCAGAGTTTGATATAAAGAAAGAAGCTGCATGGGCAGTATCAAATGCAACGTCTGGCGGTTCTCCCGACCAGATCAAGTAAGCTGTCTTATTTTTATATTAGTGACCTCCATCTTGGGTTGATCTCGCTTCCTTTAAAAAATATATTTGCTAGCTCTCTTTCGAGCTATCACTTAAATATCTCCTGTGTTGCATGCTTTAGGTACATGGTGGAACAGGGAGTGGTGAAACCACTGTGTGATCTTTTGATATGTCCCGATCCAAGAATTATCACCGTGTGTTTAGAAGGTCTGGAGAACATTCTGAAAGTCGGGGAAGCTGAGAAGGTGACGGGAAATACCGGGGATGTAAACTTTTATGCTCAGCTAATCGATGATGCTGAGGGATTAGAAAAGATTGAGAATCTGCAGAGTCATGACAACAGCGAAATCTATGAGAAGCAGTGAAGATTCTTGAAACATACTGGTTGGAAGAGGAAGACGAGACATTAGCACCTGGTGATGGCTCTGCTCAGGGCTTCCAGTTTGGGGGTAATGATGCAGCCGCACCGCCAGGTGGATTCAACTTCCAGTGAAGGTAATGAAACTGAAATACTTTATGAAACCAATCATGTACAAATGTATGAACATCTCAAAGCATAGACTAGGAGGAGGTGGAGTAAGTGTGTGTAATTCTTTTGAGTCTTTGTTTTTTGTTTCAACAGGAGCTAAGCATGAAGATTGAAGTGAGTTGAAGGAGGTTTATGAGTTTTGTTTGAGCACTGGTTAAATGAGTCCGGTCTTGTGTGTAAAATTCAGATGGGCTGCCTTGGTCTGGTCTGGTTTGTGTTATGAGAAGTCAAGTTTTGTTACATTTTGTACTACACAACACTTGGAAAGTCAAAAAAAACATAAAAAAGTTGGTCAAACTTTATTTTATATTGCCAGTGCGGTCTTAGTCATTTTGGGCTATTGGTTTGTCTGCATAGGCACGCCTAGCTCTATATATTAATGTTTTTTACTATTCTAACATGTCTCCGCAAATCGATGTTATTAATGCTTGTCGTCAACCTTCAAGTAGGGTTTAGTATTAAAAAAACTTCTAATGTTATTTAAACTGAAATGTCTTTTAATCAATTCTATAAACCCTACCTTCAAAAAAGTATATAGAATTGATTAAAAGGAAAAGAAACTAAAACGATAAAACATCAGATTATTGTTTGGACGTTGTTTGCTTTAGAATACAAATCAAATTCGATGACAGTTATTTCACTTGATTATATATTGTGAAGAATTTAAACAGAATGTGTGTAAAAGACAGTTAATAAAAGGTGTAAAAAAAAACAATAAAAATGCATGTACTCAATTTAGCAATTGGCAAATCGAACAACTGTAAACTTGTAATACCAAAAATACCCTTTGTTTATATAAGAATGCTTTTCTTTTGTTTTTTACTCATTAATTAGGGTTATTACAAAGTTAATAAGTAAAATTTAATTTTGCCTCTCATTCTTTCAGTTTTTCTTGTTTGTTTATTATGGCGGGTGGCTCCATGGTAATGAAACTCCCCGCTCGAGGGTACAATAGTAACTACAAGAAGGAAATCTAGGGTTTTAATAGTCCCCGCCTCCTCCTTATTATAAAACCCCTCTCCGTTTGTTTTATCCGTTACTCCTCTCCGCCGTCTCTCTCTCTCTCTGTCTTCCTTATCATCATCATCACACTCTCACACACACACTCGATCTCTGCTTCACAGGCAGAACTTCCTGATTCATCTCCACCATTTCCATTGTTTCTGCTTCTGTGATACTTAAGCTGAAACTCGAAGTGAATCAATGTAAGTTTTATTAGATCGTTTGATCCATCTTGCTTGATCACGTTTCTTGAACTAATCTTTGTCTCCATCTTTTTGGTTTGTAGATGTCAATGACGGAAGAAAGTAAGACGACGAAGCTCGAATCGGCGGGAGACTCTTCGGATGTTGAGAACGGCAACTGTAGCAGTAGCGGAAGTGGAGCGATACTAGAAGACATGCATGATTGCGGAACAAACAAGACTCCTCTCTGGGCGTGGTGGCCCGCTGGACCTAAAGTAAGATCATATCCTGTTTATGTAGATCTACTCAAAATAAATACTTACAACTACTCAAATGTGAGTTGATCTTGTGTTCATAGGTCTGCGTTTTACTTTATTAGTGTTGATCATAGACAAAGAACATACTTTTTTGATCTTTAGCTCTGTTACCAGTTGATCAGGATATCTTTTTACACTGTTTGTGGTTCCCTTGTAAGTAAGAGATCTTATGGGTTTATGTAGTAGAATAAAGGTTCAAGCTTGTCTGATCAAATTTTTGTTTTTTTTGTTTTTGTAGTCATTGTGCAATGCATGTGGGATCAAGAGCAGGAAGAAGAGGCAAGCAGCTCTTGGAATTAGACAGGAGGATTATAAGATCAAGACTAACAAAAGTAACAAGAATCTCGCTCTCGACAATCAGACAGTCAAGAAAGGAAATAGCGATTCAGGAAATGTCAAGAACAAGATCAAGACAGAGACTGAGGATTGTAATAATAAGAAGAGTGTGAAAAGAGCTAGTAGATTTTTGGATTTAGGATTTAAAGTACCGGCGATGAAGAGATCTGTGGTGGATAAGAAGAGGCTATGGATGAAGCTCGGAGAAGAGGAACGAGCAGCAGTACTTCTCATGGCTCTTTCTTGTGGTTGAGTTTTTTTTTTCCAATTCCTTTTTTTTGTCGGAATGGTTTAGGAAGAGACTAGGGAAAATAAGTTAGTAAGAAAATGATGAATGAAGAGATATTTATTTATGTAATCCTGTCTGAAGGTGAAGCTAATGTAATGCTACTTACTAATAACTAATTAATTATTCGTTTTCACGCTAATAGTAGTAGTTAAAATCAATCTTGTGTCGTTTTCTTTACAACTGTATATGTTTTTCACTTTTAGTAGTTTTTAAAATACGCTAATTACTATTGACTAGAGAAAAAATTATGGTTTCGTTTTTCTTCGTTAGTCAAATGATTTATGAAAAGGAGACAAAAAAAATGATTTAGAAAGGAAACAATTTGAAATTTGAAACATTTGTTTTTTTTTTTCAAAATACCCGTAAATTAGTTCCAGCTGTTCCCAGTTATCTTTCGTTTTATACACTCGATGTGACTCCACTTACACGCGCTATGACCGCGCGTGATATAACGGGTCAGCTATCACGACTGTTATTGGGCTTTCGTTGGTGGATAAAAAGAGTCGGTTGACTGAGACAACACAATCCTCTTTTTTATCGGATGTCCCCGAAGGGACGAGACAATACGATCCTCTATTCTCATTTTCCATTTATTTTGTTTTAAAAAAAAAATTCATATCCCAATTTTTGTTTTTGAGAAATTAGCTAAAATCATTAATTAGATAATACTTTTCAGATGTTTTAAAAAATGGATACAAATTTTCAAAAATGTATCCGAATTAAAATACTCTACACTTAGTTTAGTAATTATTGTTTAAATTTTAGGTATTAAGAGATGGAGTTGAGTAATAAAATTTATTAAAAATTCTTAAAAAGTTTATAAATAATTTACGAGAAATTGCTTAAATTAGCACTTTCTTATTACATTTTTCATCTTTACATTAACCATATTTTTTTTAAAATAAATAGACAGTTATAACTCTATGATTAACTAATCTAAATTTAAAATTTAAATTTGAGGAATGGAGATTTAGAGGCTAGAGTTTTAAAATATTAATAAATATATAATTAAATAATTAAAAATAAAAATTGAAAAATAATTCAAAATAAAATTTGAAAAAGATAAAATTATAAAAATTATTTGAAAAAGTGTAATCAAAAACTATAAAATACATTTTTTATTTAAATAATTATTTATATTTATATATTTATAAGAAAAAATGTATAAATATTTTTTTCCTAAATGAAACCTCATACTTTAGAACATTTCCAACGGAAGCCCTTTATATATTTTTCTTTAATTCTTTAATATACTACATTTTAGTCTTTAATAGTATAATAATTAAATATAATTATTAAACTTTCAAAAATTAATAAAGCATACTATTTATAGATATTAAAATAAAGTATTTTGAAAAATATAATAATATATAGTTAAATATAATCAGTATAAAAAATGTTAATAATGTATTTTAAATGAATAGTTTTTAAGAAACTATAACGATAAGTGATATATAAATTGTTCGACATATATAAGGAAAATTGTTAAAAATAACTCAATACTTGATTTCAAAG
>CAJHQP010012711.1:0-11297 GCA_905132765.1 Moricandia arvensis
GAAGAGGGTCTTAGATAGATTAGAGGTGCATAGAAGCATAAAGGGAAATTATTTTGGGAATGGGTGATTGTGTGTATTCGAGAATGTAATAACCCTCACGAGCCAATGAATTTTTGGTCGAGATAAATTCTGCTCGGACCAGTTCGGAGTTGGTCGACTAGATTTAAAAAATATAATCAACCGATGAATTAATGTCTCAACGGGACTGTCATTCGGTCGAAAGGACTTCTCTGATAGTTTTGATCGAGTGTTAATTATTATGGTCGAGTTATATATAAGCTGGAACGAGTTTATCCAAAAAGCAAGACGAGAACCAATGGATGGAAAACATTTGATCGAAAACTGGTCTGGAATATGTTCAGCTGCTTGCGGAGTCATGGTGCATGTCATGTGCTGCCTGGCTGCTTGCTTCCTTCCTGACGTGGACATGTGACATGCACCTTCCTGCTTGCTTGCTTCTGTAGTAATTGGCACATGACATTCACAAGCTACTTGCTTGCTGCTGACTCAGATTTATAAAATAAAAATCATGTGGCTGGAAAGATTTCTTCATAGCAAGGAAACTGTGAGCTGCTTTGGTTGCTGGAGAAGCTGAAGCAGGACACCAGCTGTCCCTTGCACACTAAATCTTTGTGGTTAACCTTGACACTCTCACAAAGCTCATCTCAGCTACTTAATCCTCTCAGTCACCTTCTTCCCACGTTCTGAAACAGAGAGCCAAAACCAGACAGAAAGTTTAGAGAGAAAGAAGATAGAAAAATCTGTTAGAAAAATTGAGAGTAAAACTATGGGAAAACTCAGAAGAGAGATCTGAGCAATGGACAACCCTTTCTATCCTTCTTTTGCTTTGAAATCAGCGTCTGTGGTGGTGTGGATAATTATTAGATGGGCCAGAAGATTCATGAGATCACTTCACAGCTTATCAATCTAAAGTCCCCGCATTACCGTGACTTGGTCATGCGAATGGAACAAGGTCAATGAAGACACCATGATGGGATCGACCCTGGAAGGCCGTGTAACTGCATGCAGCATTAGATTTTTGATCTTGGAATATCTGATGGAGATGATGGTTATATCTATTTTCCCCCGCTAGGATCGGTTAGCCTTGGTGGTTTTCCGGATTTAGCACACACACACACATACATACACACACACACACACACACACACACACACACACACACACACACACACACACACACACACACACACACACACACACACACACACACACACACACACACACCACACACCACACCACACACACACACACACACACACACAACACACACACACACACATATATATATATATTATATATTATAATTTTAAGTGAATGGCGGGTATCGTGGAGGGAATTTTTAAGATATGATTCACATCGATAAAAGATAGGCCTTATATTATACAACAAATAAGGAATATATTTCCTCTGCATGCAAATGATGTCGACTGCTTGGGAATTCTATAGTTAGGTTTTGGGGTGTGGGATTAGACTCAATGAGTAAACTAGTTACTCATCAATCATTTGTGATGCATGTAACCAGTAGGCGGGAGACCTTACTTTAGGATGGAAATGTACAACATTAGCCAGCGGTAGTTTTATTATCCTTGCAAAGTAATTTTAAACTATCTTATGTATAAATATTTTTTTCCAAAAACCTCGAGGTTAATCTATGAAATTTATGTAAGATGATTTTTGAATGAATAAATATATAATTTATAAAGAATGTTTTTAAAGTACGGGTTCCATAATGATATTTGTCCTTGTACGGACGAACCAACTATCAGGTATTTGCTCAGTCGTGTTGAATGCCTCGGGCGATATCCAATAGGAAGGTTGGTGTTTTCTGATTGCTAGTATAAGGAACTCGAAAGTATTCCGGGACCTTGGATCGGCTTTCTGGGAGCATCGACCGTGTCATTTCCGGTCATTTATGATCGGGAGTGTCGCAGAGACGCACACTTTATTTTAGCAGCTTTTAGTTTTCTTGCCTTAAGCTTTTAGTAGTTTGGGGGGAGAATATCTGAACACCTTTCAGAGATTTGTATTGGAACCCCACTTATTAATTCTATGCATGATATTATTCATTTCATCATGTTTCCTTTGATCATATCTGAGTAATTAACCTGTTAGATTTAGGGTTCATAATGGTACTAATGAATTGACCCCAAATAGGATTGCTAGGATGAAGTAATATCAATCTTGGAATTGTGTTTAATGCTTGCGTTCTAGAGTATCTAACTAGAAAACCTAAACTTAGGACACACACAACTACGAGAGTAATGTTCTGTGCGAGAACTGATTCCATTGAGCTAGGTTGTTAGATGCATACGAGAGTTGGTCTAATTTACATAGTGGACGAACTTCCTGTCTGATTAGCGTCGATCAACATCAGGCCTTAGCCGTCGATCGACGGTATACATGTCTGTCCACATACGAGAGTTGGGACAAGAGGGGGTCAGACTAGTTAACAATTATTGTTCTCGCATATTAATAATTCTCTGCATCCTATCCATTATAATTCACATGGCAGAAACCCTAGGTCTACCGCTTTTTCTCCACTTTGCATTTGCTTTAGTATTTTAGATAATTTCCTATTCCTGATAAAGTTACAACTTAAACCACTATTTATAGTTTACCTAGCTTAAACATTAGAGTTATAGAAATCTATTGTGTGCCCTCGTTCTCTATGGATTCGATCCCTAAGTACTGCAATTTGACCTGACTTGGCAAGAGTAGTTTGTAGGGTTTAATTTGATGGATTTTAATAAGAAAATAAACCTTAACCGCACGCTGCACCATCGATCGATGTCGTTTGCTTACCATCGATCGAGGGTCATTTAGAATTTCACAAGAAAGTTGTAGACTCTGAGCTTAGCCATAGATAAATATAAGTTATATCTTTACTTATTAAATTCATGTTCTATGATTGAAAACCCTTGGCTTTTATCCACTATAAATTCACTACCTAATAACGCTAGATCTAGCTATTTTTCTAACTTGTTTACAAACCAACTCAATTCCTGATTTATGATTTTTACAGTCTTATTAATTTCTTAGGCATAACTAGGTGACTATCAAATCTATTGTTCGCCTCTATGGATTTGATCAATAAGTACTACAACTGAACCTCTTATTTGAGAGAGTAATAAATAGCTCTTGGGTAATTTGAAGACATATCATTTTACAGCAATGACAATTTGGGTCAAAAACGGTAATCTCGAAATCAACGTCTATGACTGCATCTCTTAGGGAAAAACTTCTCAAAATAATTTCAAGAAATATCCTAAGTAGAGAAACTCCCGAGCAACAACTGCATCGAAAACGGACAATCTGAAGTTGGATCAATCAATCCAACTCGCCTGATGGCGAGATGGATGAACCGCATCCAACTCACCATCAGGTGAGTTGGTTCGACCAAGTCCAACTCGCCATCAAGCGAGTTGGATCAGACTTGTCCGAGTCGCCATCAGGTGAACTGGATCAGTCCTCATTAGCCAAACCTTAGCTTATCCTTTGGGCCTTGATTGAATTGTACCTTGTTTCCTCGTCGATGGAATTACCATTAGAACTTTACGATAATACCGCAAAGACTTGTTTTCTCGTATGTGGGACCAAAATTCGCACAGTCGATTTCCATTGAATTAGGAACGCCGGGTAAACCCTAGTTTCCCAGAGGTCCTGGATATCTTCTAAATCACACGCCAATCAGTCAGACTACGAAGTAAATATTGAAAAACCAAGTAAGAATCGAAGAGAGGGCAAATATATGTCTTATTCCTAATTTGCGTATGAGCGTTTACAAAAGGATATGAGCCTAGGCTATGAGAGCTCTCAGCGAGATCCATAGTTCTAATAACCTAAGACTGCAAAACCCTAGTTGAGTCGCAGCTCGAATAACAAAAACAGAAAGTTGCCTACATGCTCTAAGTGCTAAGCTATGTTTGTTTTGAGTACAGATTTTCGTGTGTCTTCTGCATCATCACCCTTGAAGTCCTATATACTCCTCCAGAGGCAATTTGCTCTTTCCCCTTCTTCTCTTGGTCGAATTTATCTCTTCGCAGAAATATTCCTTTTTTCCTCGATCTTTATGATTATCTTCGGAAACTTAGCATTCATCCCTTTGATCTTGATATTTAACCCTTAAAACATAAAATTTATCCTTTCCTTCAATAAAAAAGATAAACTATCACAAATTTTGGGCTTGATTTCAGATAAAATTGTGAAGTGGGCCTTTAGCCGAGCTTTAGACCTCGTCAGGCCGTTTTTGACTTAGGTGTTTCAGCGCTTTTATCGAAAAACATTGCTAAGACGGCGTCTTCTGAGAGTTAGGATCTTTCGTATGGGTCGTGTGACTCTAGGTGTTTAGTTAACGACGATCACCCGATCCTTTCTCGAGAAAACGAGTTCTTTCGGTAAAGTTCCAATGTCAATCCCGATCGAGATGGAACAAAGATAACTTCGATCAAGTATCAAAAGAGGGAGTTTAACGAGGACGAGGTGAAACTGGATTGATTTGATCCGACTTGCCTAAGGAGCGAGTCATATTGCTCGTGCCATCTAACTCGCCCGTTCGGCGAGTTGGTTGTGTCGTGCCTACCAACTCGCCCGTATGGCGAGTTGGTCGTGTCATGCCATCCAAGTCGCCCGTATGGCGAGATTGGCTTGTCCAACTTGCCATATGGGCGAGTTGGTCGGATCCGTGCTGACCAACTCGCCGTACGGGCGAGTTGGTCCCAACTCGCTGTACGGGTAAGTTGGTCGATCCATGCCGTCGAAACTCGCCATAGCCGGCGAGTTGGTCGGTCCGTGATCCTTTCTTTTGAGTTTTTGCCCCACAAACTTTCGCTAATTCGATTTCGAGACTGCATTCGTATAGAAACAAGATTTTTAGATGCTGATTTGAGAATACTGTTTATGACCCCAACATCGTATAAGTTGAAATTTTTGTATAAAACGGTGATGATTAACTTAACAACCTTTCTTGTCTCAACCATATGATTAATTTGAACTATTTTATAGAACTGGATTCGTATCAAATCTTTCAAAATAAATTGTAAAAACATTTAAGTCGGAAAACGGCCCGAACAAGGTCTAAAACGCGGCTAAGAGCCCACTTACAATTTTGGACGAAATTGAGTAACAACATGCGGGTTAAGATTTATGTTCTTAATAAATAGATCTATCAATTAACCCTACAAAGTACTCTTGCCAAGGGAGGTCAAATTGCAATACTTAGGGATCGAATCCATAGAGAGCGAGGGCACACAATAGATTTCTATAACTCTAATGGTTAAGCTAGGCAAACTATAAACAGTGGTTTAAGTTGTAATTCTATCAGCAATAAGAAATTATCTAAAATACTAAAGCGAATGCAAATGTGGAAAAGCGGTAGATCTAGAGTTTATGGCAAGTGAATTAAAATGGATAGGATGTAGGGAATTATTGATATGTGAGAAACAATAATGTTAACTAGTCTGACCCCCTATTGTCCCAAATCTCGTATGCGGACAGAGAAGTGTATTGTCGATCGACGGCTGAGGCCTGATGTCGATCGACGGCTAAGGCCTGATGTCGATCGACGGTAATCAATAGGAAGTTCGTCTAGTATGTTTATTAGATCAGCTCTCACATGCATCTAACAACCTAGCTCAATGGAATCAATTCTAGCACATAACCTACTCTCGTATTTGTCCATGTCCTAATTTCAGGTTTCTAGTTAGCTACTCTAGAACACAATTCCAAAGATTGATATTACTTCATCCTAGCAATCCTATTTTGGGGCTAATTCATCAGTACCATTATGAACCCTAAATCTAACAGGTGAATAACCCAGAAATGATCAAAGAAAACATGATGAACTGAATAATATAATGCACAAAATAATAAATGGGGTTCCAATACAAAACTCTGAAATAGTTCAGATCTTCTCCTCTAAACTACTAAAAATCTTAATGCGAGAAACTAAAAGCTGTAAAATTAAACCTTGGGTCTCAATCTTTTCTCTCTTTTTTTCTCTCTTTTGCTAAAACAATGACATAATCCATATAAACTATGCCAAACTCGTCTTGGGGCATTCTCGTACTTCATCTTGACTTGGGCTTCAAGTCGGCCAATACTCTGCGAGTGGGCCATAGACCGACATAAAGGATGCTCAGTCGATCGATGGTCATGCTTGATTTCGACTTTTACTTAGCTGAATGTGATCAACTACTAGATATCTCTTATGAATGCTCTATCAAGCTCCATGATCCCCATTATGCTCCGAAACGTACCTTGACCTGTAAAGAATCTAAAACACAGTAAAAAAATCATCATCAATCAATGCATTGACGTGGTGCTTCTGTCCAGCCTTTATTTTCTCTTTAATCAAGCTCTCATGCCTCTTAATGGTCTCACATGTTTACATCACTTGATTCTCCAATTTCTTCACATGGATGCTGAGGTTTTCGAACTTGGTGTTAAGGTTGAGGTACATGTCATCTATCTTTTCCATTGAAATCCACAATCATCTTCTGTTGTCCCTCTAAACTTCGTCAAACATTGCTTCAATATTTTTTCTTGAGCTTCTGGAGCAGGATTTTGGTAGTAGGAAGATTCATAAGTAATGTTGTTGTTGAAGGGCCCTCGCTGTGAATTTTGATTAAAGTTACTCACAATTTCCATAGGAGTTCCTGCTAAAACCTGGATTTCCTTGTCTCTTGAAACCGTTCCCTTCGACGTACTTCATATCTTCTTCTTCAATCTCATCTTCTCCACACTCTATCGCTATACTTCTGCAAAAGTAACTTGCTTCTTGAAAATTTCTGAACACTATCCAGTTTTGCTTTGACTTCTTCAACCTGCTCATTGCTCATAGCTGGGGTTGATTTCCTCCTTTCAAAATCTGAGTTCTTTGTACTGCCTGCTTGGCGCCAGATTCTCAATCAATCTAGTAGCTTCCTCAAGGCGCATGGTGCTGAAATTCCCTTCAGTAGCCGTGTCCAAATTCATCTGATACTGCAATCCAATACCTCTGAAGAAAGTCCTAAGAAGCTGCACTTCATTAAACCTGTGATGTGGACAGTCTCTTGGGTATGACTTGAATCTTATCCATGAGTTTCTCAAGATTCTAAAAGGTTCTTGTGAAAAGTACCAATCTTGCTCCTCAAATCTTCTTCTCTTGCGTCATCAAAGAAGTTATGAAGGCGTTCTTGATGTAGTCCAGGATGTCAGAGATCCTGGTGGTAGCTGCTTAAGCCAATATGAAGCTTCTCCAGCAAGTGAGGACTTGAAGATCTTACAAAAGAGATAGTCCTTAGGGACTCCATTGGCTTTAATAGTAGTCAAGATCCTCAAATCGCTCCAGATGATCCATAGGGTGCTAATGTCGCAATCCATGGTACGGTGTATGTGCTACAATTCCGAAGAAAGTGGGCTTGATCTCATAATCTTTTCTCTGAAAAGCTGGAGGACGAATGGCGGATCTGTTGGCGTAGAAATGGTCTGGACGGTTGTAGTCAGCCAGTGGTGGCTGAGCAGCTTGGGCATTAGCTTCAGGTTGAGCTATTGCAGCATCTGCTTGTGCTTCTGTATCAGGGATTACAGCCCCATGTTTGTCAATCTTTTGACCTGCTGCATTACGCATGTGACCGTTGAGATCACGAAAATCTCCATTCTCGTTCTGAACCACTACAATAAGCATAACCATCTGAACTCGTCTGCTGTCGTCGATCAGTGCGGGTAGGTTTTTATAGATCAAGGCTATGTGGTCGACATTGGTCGATGCAATCCGTGAAGAGGTGTCGATCAACGTTGAGTAGATTCCGATGATCGATGCTTGTCGTCTTTCTTTGCGGATTGTACATTCGAGCTTAAGTGGGTTTGAGAATAGTAGTTCTTGTCCTTTATTGCTCACGGTACTCTGTTGCATGTACCTGAGAAACAAAGAAAATAAAAATTTAGTAACTTGAAATAGAAACAAACGTAGACTAAATCTTAGAAATTAAATGTAATGGTGATCAATGCTCCCCGGCAACGGCGCCAAATTTGACACGGTGTGTTTATTATTCTAGCAAGGTTATATATCCTAAAACAATTAACTGTCAAAATAACCCTTAATCCTATCTCAGAAAAACAATACTCTGTCAAGAGAGATCAGGTGTAGTACTTAGGGATCAAATCCATAGAGAGAATGACACACAATAAATTTCTTATTTCCAAGGACTAAGCTAGGTATATATATATATATATATATATCACTAGTATTTAATCAATTTAAGGAAAAATTCCTTATTAGAAGGTGTAGATGCAATATGTATATATGCTAATAACGTAAATATGGAAATATGCTACTAAACTAACTAGATGCAAATTTAAATGTGCTAGACCTAGGGTTTCAAGCTTAATGGATTATAGGAATTAGGAACACGATAATGTAAATATTCTAGAACTTAATATTAACTATTCGGACCCTTTTAACTTCACACTCTCGTATGCAGGCAAAAGGAAATACCATTGATCGACGACTAAGGCCTAATGTCGATCGACAGTGAAATCAGAAGGAAGTGTGAACGAGATTTGATATGTTCACCAAGCTAATTAGACCAGCTCTCGCATGCTCCTAACAACCTAGTTCAATGGAGTCTATTCTGGCACATAATCTACTCTCGTAGTCGTCCATGTCCTACTTTCGAGATCCTAGTTAGCTACTCTAGAATGCAAGCATTAAGCACAATTAAATTGATGGATATTAACCTTAACCTAGCAATCCTACTTTTGGGCTAATCCATGATTTGCTATCATTCAACCCTAAATCTAGTTGATAACTACTCAGACATAATTAGAGTAGGAATAATAATAATCTGAATATACTGCATAGATAAAATATTGGGGTTCCAATACAAGTCTCCCTAAGGAGTTACGAATCTTCTCCCTAGAAACTCTAAAACTATAATAAATGCTTGTGCACTCCTGCACACACGCACCCCTTCCTGCACACCTTTTTGGTGTAATACATAAAGTATAAATATAAAACCCTAAAATCTAGGTCAAAACTCGTCCAAATGTAATCTTGTAATCTTGTGTCTTGTTTCTAACTTGGGTTTGGGATTAGCTGTCTGCAAATTTGTCATCGATCGATGTCAAGTGTTAAGCATCGATCAATCTTGGTCTTGTACCATTGGTCGATGAAAAGGTTGTGTTGTCGATCGACGACTATCTTGTACTTAGACTCTCTTAGTGATCAGCTACAGATTATTCTCTTCTAAATGCTCCAAAAACTCCAAGTATCACCATATATCTCCAAAGCTTACTTAGACCTGTAAATACCTCAAAACATAGCCAAGACACACATAATAGACCCCAAATAGAGCCTATGACATGGCATAAAAATGATAATAAATAGGCTATATTAGTAGACTCCAAATAGGGTCCAAAAATGATGGGATAAAATTGGTAAATAACGAAGTATATCATTGAGCCCAAAGTTTACTATGATCTTCTATCTATTATTCACAGGAAAAGATAAATGTCAATTTTCGAAGGATAACCACGAAGATCGAAGAAAAATGGAATATTTCCGCAAAGCGATAAACTCAACCTAGGTGAAGAAAAGGAAAGGACGACATACGTAGAAGGCATATATAAGGGAAACTAAAGTAAGAAGCGCCAGAATCCAAAGATTGACACTTAGATAATTCTCCTTAGCTTAGAAGAACTTAGGTGGCTAGACTAGCAAGGTTATACTAAGAACATTTTTCTGCTTCTGTTCTGCGATTCTCTTGTTAGTAATTCTCTATTCATCCTGTTTTCGGTGAAATCTTGTATCTATGTTCTTGTCAATCAATAAAACGCTTCCGTGAACTTACTATCAATATTCTGTTATCTATATTTTTTTTTGTATTTGTGTATTTACGCAAATAATTTGGGTCCTCTGGGAAAATTAGGGTTTCCTGAATTTCCTTAATTTACGGAAATCGACTGTGCGAATTTCGGTTCCCAAAATCTGGCTCTAGAAGGAAGGGGGAGGATCAGATTTTCTAACTCAAAGATCACTGAACAATTAAGAAACAGTATGCCTAACCAAACGGGCAGCAATGTCATCTCCTTCAAGGAAAGAGCAACGGCCAATCAGGCCAAACCTCGCAACGGTCTCCTATCATCGAGTTGGAAATCCATAATATCGATGTCTTAAAGATATAAATCAACACTGGAAGCAAGGCTGATATCATCTTCAAAAACACCCTCGATAGAATGGAAATCAATCTATCCAAAATTGCGAAAACCCAAGCCCAGTAGTAGGACTCTCAGGGGAAGCTACTATGTCTCTCGGAACAATTAAACTCGCGGCTAGGGCCTGGGTCCATAACAAAAATTGTCAAATTCTGGTCATTGATCGACTCACGTCGTACAATGCAATCTTGGGAACTCCATGGATGAACTCGATGAAAGCAGTTCCATCAACTTACCCCCATGTGTCTTAAGTTTCCAAACTCCTCTCAGAATCGAGACAATCTAGGGAGAGCGAAAAATATCACATGTCTGTTTCGCAGCGGAATTAAAACAAAAAAAAAATCGTCAACAGAAACTCCGCCTAGCAAGAAAAAGAAACCGTCTTTCGTCAACAACGCCCTAGAAAAAGATGAAACAACAATCTTTTGGCAATTACGGAAGGTCAATGCTTTAGAAGGGAAAAATTATCGACTTGCGAGCCTGTTTTTTGGTGTGCCTCGACGAAGCATTCCCAGAGCGCTGCGTCAAAATCGGCGCTAACCTCTGTGAGCCTCTCAAAACAGAGCTCATTCCTGTCTGAGAAAGAACCTTCACACGTTTGCTTAGGCTACAGAGGACATGCCAAGAATGTCATCAACATAACATGTCGTGAACTCAACGTCGATCCAACTTTCAAACCTGTCAAAAAGAGAAGACGGAAGTTGGGACCAAAACATGCCACTGCCGGTCAACGAGGAAGTTGAGAAACTCCTCAAGGTGGTCTCAATAACAGAAGTCATATACCCAGAATTTGCTCGGCTAACCCTGTCGTCAAAAAAAATGAAAAGCGGAAAGTGGCGAGTATGCGTCGATTTCACTCCTCAATAAAGCTTGCCCTAAGGACAGATTTCCGCAGCCTTGTCTGACTCGGCCATCAGGCACCCTGGCCGCGGAATATGGTCTTAATTTCTGAGCCGCCATTACTACTGCAAGTTGGATCAGCCTTGTCTGACTCGCCATCAGGCACCCTGGATCAGTCCTCATTAACCGAACCTTAGCTTCTCCTTCAGGCTTGATTGAACTGTCATTTGTTCCTTCTCGATTGG
>CAJHQP010012712.1:0-11295 GCA_905132765.1 Moricandia arvensis
TTTGCATTAGGGTTTCTTTAGGTTAGGTTTTCCTAAATCGGATTGATTTAGGTTTCCTTTTTAGATTATGGTTTTAGAAGTTTGATTGTCTAGCAGCCTACAATGAACATCTAGCAACCTAATGGTTCGATTTCAATCCTAGCATAGCGGAAATTCAAAAACCAAACCGTGATAACCTCAACATAAGTTTTAAAATCTAAACATCTATGTTTCAAATAGGATGAACCTCAAGATAGGTTTGATGACATACCTTAATCTTTGTCGATTTTCCTCCTTGGTTTCTTTGGGAACCTTAAACAATCAATCAAAGAAAGACACAAAAGTGGATTAGTTCTTAGATCTAAAGATCAATCGATCAAAAACTAAGAGAGAGAGAGGTTCGCCGATTAGGGTTCCGGGTGGTGTTGGGGTTGTGCCGGCTTGTAGGGTTTTGAACTAGGACTCGAGATGGTTGTGCTTAGAGCATGATCATGCTGATAACGTGTTGTAAATCTCGTGCCTTGCTAGAGGTTTGATCTCGAAACTAGAACTAGGTTAGAGAGAGAGAGAGGTAGGCGGCTAGGTTAGATTGTGTGTAAGACTTTTCTTATTGCTTTTCTTGTGTATCAAATAAGTACAACTAGAGACACATATATATATGGCCTCATGGCCGACTTGCCCACATCTTATACTCGATGTGGGACAAGTTACAATAGGTAAAAAGTCGGCTAAGACAAGTGGTAAATGCGCTGGCCCAATCCAAGAATCATATGGGCCAATGGTCTAAAGTATAGACCAAGAAGATAAGCCCACTTATGTGCATTCCAAAACCATAAGGTTTACAACATAATCTAACTAAAAAATAAAAAGCCTCTAATATTTCTTACAATATATACTATATTGCCCTTACATTTATCTATTTTCTTTTTTGTTTTATTTTCTTTCTGGTAACTATTCCTAATTGTTATTGTTTCTTCCATACCCACATATATCATTCATATTTTACCATCCTATCATCATCATTTGCCACCTTAATCTCTATAGCTACGATCAAGCTTTCTCTAAAACCCACAACCACCTTATTATAATCATCGTCACCGATTCTGGGTAACCCTCGCCGAGTCTGGTAACCGTCATCGCTCCAGTAATCCGCGCGCGTTCGGGTAACCGTGTCACCTGCTGTAACCCACCACCATATGTTTATCTACGTTTCTTCAACCACCACCTCTTCCCTAATCACTATCAACTCCCTTCATGAACACATCCATCACACGTCCACCATCATCATAGTCACCACGACCACCACAAACTATGTAACCTTCGCTACATCTTTCACAATACTACCCACCAATTCTTCATAACCACCATCACATCAACTGTAAAATTGAGTTTTATCCTATTTTCTAATTTAGCATATACATCAGTTATACTATTTTTAGACCATTTGATAATTGAATCAGTATGTACTATACTATTTCGTCTATTCCATTCTATTTATATTTCATTTGCATCATCTTGTATGATGGAAGAGTATGTCACATGCATAACTTACAATTTTGTTTCATCTTGTCTAATATTCTGTGTGTACATATGAATTTTAGAATCAACTTTTAAATGTCCACAAATAAACAAAATTCTACTTTTTAATAAATCATTCTATTTAAATTAGTATGTACTATACCATTTGATATTTTCTATTCTATTTTTGTGGTAAGTATGTCAAATTTTAATTTATTTAAAATATTATATATATATATATATTATATTTATATTGAATTTAGGGTTTATTGAGTATAATTTAGGTTTAGTAATTAAAGGGGTGGTGAGCTAGGGTTTATGATTATATTTATTTATAGAGTTCTTAAACAATCTATATATCAAATCAATTAAGTTCTATACTATTTTATATGATGTTCAAGTTTATAGTTTACGTATGTAAATATAATAGACTATATATTATGTACTATTTATATAAAGTTTATATTATGTCTTATCTATGAAAATTGTTTTCAATTATCATGCATTTCATCGTTTTGTTCCACTGTCATTAGTTTAAGAAATTAAGCTTTTTAATGTGGTGAGTAATTGAGTGATGACATGTTATATGTTTAATTTGGTTTTCAACAGTGCAGTTTTTATTTTCTCCATATGTTTTAAATCATCAATGACATCACTTCCTTTTTTTTGTTACTGGTAACTTAAAAAAATAAAAGGGTAGTACCGGATAAATTTTGTGAAAGTTTGTTATGAACTTAATTATGTCAAAATCAATGATATATTCTTTATTATAATGAAAAATTAGTTATTTCACAAATTAACCCTAATTTAAATTACCTTTTTTTCTTGCCTTTTTATTAGTTAATTTAAACACGTGATATAGAAAAAAACTATAGATAATTCAACCTAAATTTATTAGAATTTAGGGATTTTAGTTTAAGTGACTTAAAATGTTAACATTAATGATTTTCTCTATACTTTTTATAATATTTGTTTTCTACCCTGTTTTTTTTTCTGCGTTAGTTTTTTGTCTTTTTATTATTTATTGTTTCCACTCCTTTATCTAATTGTTTTATATTTCATCAGTAACAATGTTTCAAATTTTTCAATTCTACTAAAAATACAGATTTTCCATATATGATATATATTGTTATAAACAGATGTAAATGTTAAAGACAATATATAATGAAAAATTATTTAGCCATTCTAATAGAATATGTTATGTTTATTGTACTAACAAAATATAGGTTTCATTTAGTAGTGATTATGTAAAACTATATATGTCTGCAGTTCCAAGATACATAAAATTATTTTAGTTTATAAGTTTCAGTGTTAAACGAAATAAAATCATAAATAATTCAATTCGTTTATGTGCCTTGGAATTAAAAATGGAACTAATATACCTTTGAAAATTTAGCATCAATGTATCATTCTCCATTTAAGTTTCTTCTTTTTTTCATCATCTCTTTCCATCTTCCAAAGTCTACACTTTTCAAGCATTTACAATTTTCCAAATTTAGTCTTATCTCTTGCATAAATACACCTGTTATAGTTCACAACGAAAATACTCTTTAAGATTTTCGGTTAATTTGGTTTAATAACCCGAATGCATGTGAACTGTATACTTGGATTATTATTGAATTGCCATGATTTCCTTAAAGAGACTTTCGACCCTATTCCAAGCTTTTGGGTTTTAAGAAATCCCTTTATATGATAAGACAATCAAATTCACATTATTATTCTATGGTAAGATATAAGAATAAGAAATAGAGATTTATGCTTATATGTGTTTTTTCAAAGATCTTTGATGATCTTTGAACAATGAATCTCTCTCTCTCTCTTTATATCTATTAGTTTATGATGTTTCTCTCTTGTTTAAGTTGTACAAGTTGTGATTCAAGTTCTCATTTGCCAATGCCAACAACTCCTTATATAGAGTATGAAGAGTTACAATGATTAGCACCAATAATTGTAATGGTTAGTCACAAATTGTAACTATTTATACGAACAGTTGCAATGGTTAGCTAAAAGTCACAATGGTTCGTAACCAAAGACTTTAATTACTAAGTACAATGGTTTATCACGAAAGATTGTAACGTTTTATCACTAGAAGTTACATTCACAAACAGTTACATTTAAACATTTGCAATATTTCACTTTAGTGGTTGCAAAGATTCACTTAAATATCCCCATGTTTATTCTCCGTAACGATACACATGTTTTGTGCTTTCCCATGCAATGTTTAGTTAATATTTTATATATATCCTTCATGTTATATGTCAAACAAATTAGATTAGTAAAATTTTCTATTATTCATGATAGTTTCTTTTGACATCAGGATTTCTATAATTTTAGTTACAATATGAATTGCAAATGGGACAAAACCTTCAATTCCTAATTACTGTTCATTTTTGGTTTCCACACAAAGTTGTCGAAGAATTACTAACTTTTTAATGTCAGGTGGAGTAACTATCTTTGGTAGATGAGTTTTAAGGCAATGCTAATGGTACACCAACTTCATCGATAATTAGTTGTTGGATCTGGTACATTAACAATTTATACCGAGAAATCAACTCGTTTCTCCATGCAGTTTTCTCAGACTATGCATGATTTTCCTTTCTACCAACAACATAGTGATTCCATGGCCCTCTTTGACTTTGCTGTAACATGAAAAAGCAAAGGCTAATTCAGAAAAGGCAAGGCATGCATCATAACAGATATCTGTAAGAATAAAAAAGCATTACCCATTTAGCAAAAAAAAAAAAAAGCATTACCCCTGGCAAGCTGGAAAACCTATTATCAAAATTTGAAGCTAAAGCGAACCGTAAGATTTGTGTAAACTTTGAGATAAGATGAGCTGGAGGTCCATTCTGTACATGTTTCTTAAAGTTCTTATTATGCAGAATAATCAAAGTTAGCATCTGAGTCAAATCATTATGCATTAACCACAAACGTGACCTCAGAAAGCAGTAATCATGTGGCCTAGACACATAACAGTTCAAAACTAGAATTGGATCAAAAAAAAGTCCCAAGCGGAGACACAAAGCCAAAGGTGACTTTTGTCAGTTGTGTCGGTGAGATTAATCATCATGATGGTTATGATATGCGGTGCGGAGAGAAATCATAGAAAACCATCAACAGAGAACGAAATAAACGAGACAAGACACATAAAAGGCCACATCTCTCTTATCTCTCTCTCCTCCTCCTTATCTCCCAAAACCTCCTCTCTCTCTTCTCCTCTCTCTCTCTCTCTCTCTCTCTCTCTCTCTCTCTCTCTCTCTCTCTCTCTCTCTCTCTCTCTCTCTCTCTCTCTCTCTCTCTCTCTCTCTCTCCCACTTCGCCCTTGGCTCTCCCACATCGCGCTAGCTGTCCCACATTTCCCTTGGGTCTTTACATCTCCCTTTGCTCTCCCACATTGCCCTTGGCTCTCTCACATCACCCTTGGCTCTCCTCATCGCCATGACCTCTCTCCATGGCCTCATCGCACTTACCTCATCACCATAGTCTCTCTCCATCTCCTCATTGCCATGACCTCATCGCCATGACCCCATCGCCATTATGCCACCCACACTTCCTCATCGTCATCTCCCATTACTTTGATCATCATGTTCACATGTAAATTCTGTCTGATACGTTCTTCGTTTCATGGCAATCAGAATTGCCGTAGAGATTTTACGTAGAAAACAAGAAACATGTTCTTTTAGGTAAAATTTAGCCAAATGTCAAGTCGGAAAGGGTTAACTTGAATACCAAAATATTTCCGAGAAAATGAAATGATTTTATCATTTCATAAACCAATGGAACAAAAAACCGCACCATCGAGCGTATTGACAATTTTTGGAGAAAATTCGTAAAAACACGTTAGTCGTAAAATAATCCAAAATGACCTAAAACACGACAAAACCCACGTATAACTCAGGACATGAAGCGTCCCAATTTCAATAACTGTTTATCTTAATTGGAGAGGATAATGGAAGAAAACATGATAATGAAAAATTTCCAAGAAGAATAAACCCGGAATCCCAAAATAAGGCAAGATAAAGAAACTGGAAGATAAAAATATGCGGGGAAAAAGGAAACTCAACCAACCTTGTAAGAATACACTAGGTGATTACCCTAGCGCTTGCGTGGGAGTTGAAATTTATATACTAATAATCATTAAATATTAATTTTGATCGTTCAACCATCATTTCATAAGTCTCCAAACGTATAGTCATGGACTATCAATATAAGGTTGATGAGTAAGGTCATGTTTTTTATATTTGTTTTTAAACCTATTTAATTTACATTGGGTTTCAATGATATAACCCAAATGTTATATTTCACTATCTCACTTCGATATAAATAATTTTATTTTTTAAATGATTTAATCAAATAACATTTGAGATCCGCGCTTGCGCAGAGTGAATATTAATAATGTATAAAAATTATTTATATACATTATTATTTATTTCTTGTTTATTATTTATTATGCAATAATAAATATATTGAATAATTGAAAAGTTACGTATATAATTAAATTGGAGTAAACACATAAATTAAAAAAAATTTCTCATTTCATGTACAATAATTTCCGTTGGTAAAACTAAAACAATCATTTATTTTATATGGTATATAATTAAAATAAGTGATATTGACATAGATATATATTATATTTTAATGATTATTTATTATTTGAGGCTTCACACTCATATGATTTTATTAATATTGTTAATTTTCTGTAACAAAAATATTATTTTTATTAATATGAGTATTTATTAAATGATGTTTCCTGCTCAATGAAAATTTGAAATTAACATGTTATGTATTTTATATATGATATAACATTTTAACTAAAACGAATATATATATATATATATATATATGTGTGTGTGTGTGTGTGTGTGTGCATAATCTAAATATATATTAATGAGACTTCATATTTATATTATTCTATGATCATTTTGTATCTTGTTATAACAAAGAATTAAATCATTTATAAAAAATTTCAATGTAGATTTATAATAGTCTTACTAATTTATAATCGTTTTAAAAATACAAAATATAGCATATAAGAAAAATCTAATTTATTATATGCTTAATAGGATTGTATATTTTTTATGAATATAAAATTAAACAAAAATTATGGAGGATACAAAAATTGTTATCAAATCTTTATTATTTAAAACTATTAATTGTCGTATATTTGTTAACCCTATTAGGTAACTTTGTAGCTTTATTTAAAAAAAGAATGAAGAACATTCTTTTATACACTACTAATTAATTTGATAGTTAGTTTATTAGAAAGTAGAATATGGACCAAACCTATTTTTATAAGAATTCTAATAATCATCGTAGTAATGACACGTGGCTACCAAAACATGTTGTAATGTTTCCATGAATGATATATAAGAGATAAGCAAATAAGAGGCCGAGTAAAAAAGAAGCTCTCACTACTGAAACTCCTGGCACTTAGAAAACTTAGATTTTATTTTTGGCATGCTTAGTTTTTATTTGCTCGCACCCGATTACTAGATAGACTTTGCTAAAGAAGTTCAATCTCTTGTTCAATTCTTTGTAAACTTAACTAAATTCGGCTTGATCTTCGAAAATGTACATACACAACCTTTCTTAAAATTGAGTTTGAAATCAATAAAAATATTTTTTAATCTATTTTCGTCTTTTTGTGTGTTTATGTAGGTTCTGTGGAGAATTCAAACCCTCAGAGAAAGTTAGCTTTCTTCCATTACAAATTTTGACATTGCAAATTTCCGTTCCCGTACTAAGGAAGAGGAGGCCCTCCTTTATTTTTTCCTCATCAAATGGGCCATCAAGAGAAATCGCTGGCAAAGAATAAAAGTGATGGAGGAATAGAAGACAAAGAGAAAGCAAAACTACTAAATAAATGGAAGTGACAGACCTTTTCATTGAACAACGTAATGGCGGCAAAGAACGAAAGCGAATAGCCCAAGGAAATGAATTGTTTAAATTTTCAAAACAATCTGACTCATAAAAAAGAAAAAAACAAACCATGGTTTATACTCACTACATTACCGAATAAGCACTCAATAAAACTAAATATGAATCTTAAACCGGGTCCAAACTCCTAAGCACTAATGAGCTCAAACAAACCATTAAGCTTCCAAACTGCACCCAAACTACATGAAAACTCAAGGCAGGTCGGCTTTCGGGATCTATTGTTGGAGGCGGGTTTCAACCTACTCTAGACCCAATTTTCGAACCCGACCCATAGTCGAATGGACTTATTTATTCTATTATTAAACCACTTTTTTGGCATTCACCATTCATTCTAGACTTTTTTGAGAGCTTTTAGAGAGAAGGTTTCAGATTTTTCAGAGATTGAATCGGCAAGTCTAGTATTTTTTACTTTATTATTTATGCAGTTTATTCATTCCATCATTTCCGTTTCTTTGATCATGTATAAGTAAATAAACTTATTAGATTTAGGGATTTTAGGGCTCAATGTCAAATTGTTGATTAATATAAGCTAGGTTATTCATAGAATTCCACACCACGATTGTTTATCATGCTAGTTTCTAGAATAACTAACTAGAACCTAGAATCTTATGATAGTTGTGAGACACAAGAGTGTAATCAATTACCTGAACCGAATCCTATTAAACTAAATACTTATTCGCACTAAGATTGGTCTAGGGATTTAGTTGAACATAATCAAACTGGATCTTAATGCTTGTTTGATTCATTGAGTTTGAAATGAGAGTTGATATTTGATTAGATTTGGGCATCTGATAATTTTCTACAAGGAAAGCTAGGCAATTTACTTTTGCTTTCCAGTTCTAGAATTGTTGTTAACAAATATACTGGCATTTATTGACTGAAGTTTTGAATCACCTATTTGATTTTCCTAGAGCTATCACTTTCTCATCTATTTCAAAACCTATCTATTTACTTTATTTGTTTTATTGCTTTATATTTTCTAGCTTAGATTAGCTTGAAACCATAGGTCTATTGTGTGATTTCCATTCCATGTGAATTCAATCCTTATGTACTAAAATGAACCTCTTATTTGATAGTGTGACTTAAGGTTAATTTGAGCTTAACAAATTTGGCGTTTTTGCCAGGGACTGATTGATTCACCATTAATCTTGTGTAAAGCTTAGTCTAAGTCTTTTCTTTGTTTACTTACGTCTTCTCCTGTGTTTCAGATGCATCCCCTATAGTACCAGCAGCAGCAAGAGAAAGGGCTTTGTCGTGCGATCTGTAAGTCTACGAGACGAATGTCGAAACCCTCGAAGCAGCGATCAACATTAATCTAAATAGACTGTCGAACAACACTATAGCAGCATCGAGTGACACTGTTCGGCGAGATATATAGATGCTTATGCTGTTGATCCTGGTAGCCAATGTGAATGGAATCAATCGAGATCCAAAAGGTCGTGCTCGCAACACGGCATGTCAATTGATTAGTGTACATGGAGCTGCAATCCTTGATGAAATCACTATGGCTGAGAATGCAGACATTGAACATCTTGGAGGCTACAACATCGACAGGTCTACGACTCGTCCTCCTAAATTAAAATAGCAAGCTCAATTTGCCAGTGAGATAAGATACTGTTGAACCATTCAAAGATGTGAATTTTGTCACCGAAGATGGTTTTCAAGGCCGTATATTTGATAATCAGCAAAGGAGAATGTTAACAGGAAGATGGAACATTTCTAGTTACACTCAGAACTCTCAGTTCCAAACCCTTCCAAAGAAACAACAGCTCCACAAGGAACTATGGTTCTTCCTCTTACTAGACTCCAATGGTAGCAACTCAAGGAGACAAGTTAGAGTCTATAATAGAAAGTCTCTTGGAGGGTCAATAGAGGATGACTGTAGAATTTAATGGGAAGTTGGATGCTGTGTACATTCAGTTGCATGGCAAGCTCAAAGCTCTAGAAACTCATGTGCAGATGCTGGAGACTCAGATAGAGCAGACTACTGAAGCTGTGAGGAGATGAGAAGAGGTGAAAGACAAAAGGGAAGCTTCTCCGCAGAGCTTCATTAGCATTATCAACGAGCTGGAGAAAATAGACATTGACGTTATTTTGGGAGCAGGTTCTACTTCTTATCTAGACTGATCTTGATCTCCAAAAGTAAAGCTAAATACTGAAGACAAACGCTAAGTGTGAGGTAACCCACTGGTTTTTCATTAAAAAAATGAGGAAGACGATACATGGTCAAATTACCCTAGAGCTACTGATTACTCTCTCAAATAAGAAGTTCAGTTGTAGTACTTAGGGATCGAATCCACAGAGAGCGAGGGGACACATTAGATTTAATAATCAAATTAGTTAAGCTAGACAATTAATAACACTTTAAAAAAAGTAAATAAGTAAACAGTTGGTTTGTAAACAAATAAGGAAAATAGCTAGATCTAGGGATTTCATGTCGTGAATTATAATGGATAGAAGACAAGGGGTTTTCATTCATAGAACACGGATTCAATTATCAAAGATATTATGAGTTATATCTATCATATGACTAAGCTCAAAGTCTACAACTTTTGTGAGCAAACTCGAAATGATAGTCAATCAATTGTATGCAAAAGGCATCGATCGATGGCTTTCTTAGTCAAGCATTAGACGATCAGATTCGATTTGTTCACTTAGAATCACTAGACCATTCCCTCGATTGTCCCTAGTAATTTAAGCTCATCAGTATTTATTCAGGTAGTGATCCTACTCTTGCAGTTGTCAATTATCGTAAGATCAGTGTTCTAGGTAGCTAATCAAGAACACAAGCAATAACTACAATTATGACGACAAATCTAGTAATTACCCTAGGAATTCTATTGTTTGGATAATTCATCAAAACCTTTAATAATTCCTAAATCTAACAAGATGACTACTCAGACATAGCTAAGTAGGAGATAATCATAATCATAAACATAAAATAATGCATAAGATAAATAATACGAATAGAAAGTGGGGTTCCAGTACAAATCTTAAAGAAGTCCTTATCTTCTCTCCGAAAATTCTAATCTAATATGTTTGTTATGAAAAGTATGAAAGCTTGCAAAAAGTCTTCTTTGCATAAACCACTAGCAAAGAGCATAAAAACTAGGTTAAATACGTCCACTGTGACTTGGGCTTCAAGTCGTCTAATTTTTGAACTAGGCTTATGCACGTCGACCGTCGATCGATGGCAAGAGTGCATCGTCAATCGACACAATACTCTGTCTCGACTCGTACTTTGCTGAATTTGACCAGCTACGGGATTCCTCTCTCTCTAAGCTCCATAAAACCTCATAATCTCTAGAATGCTATAAAATATACATGAACCTGAAAAGACTCTAAAACACATCATAGACACATATAATAGACTCTAAATAGGGCCTATAACACAGTCTAAAAGTGGTAAATACAAGGACCTATCAACTCCCTCAGACTTAACCTTTTGATTGTCCTCTCGAACAGGTTTGAAAACAGGGACTCATAAAATCTCTAGCTTATCATTATCACCTTTACTATGTTGCAACCACATCAAACAAGTGTCAATCTTAGAGAAATTTTATATACCTTATCCTAGTATAGCATCCAAATCCATTCTACCAACAACTTAGCAAATACTAGCTTAACTCACCCCTCTACTAACCTCATTTCTTGCATAAAATAAAATTCCAGGCTTTACCTTGGGGGTATCGATCAGATGAGACATGGACTCTTACCCCTGAAAGTATCTAAACACACATGCAGTCTTCTATGATCCATTTTTTCCCTCCTTTCTTCTCTTAATCTCTTTATATTTTTATAATTCCAATAAATCAATGATGTTGATAAAGTCCATCTTGTTCATCTTATTGAGATGAAGAA
>CAJHQP010012713.1:0-11294 GCA_905132765.1 Moricandia arvensis
ATGTCCTATAACTAATAAATCTACGAAACACTCTTTAAATATTACGCTTGAGGCTTTGTTGGTTTTTCTTGATGTGAAAAAGTTAGTAAATGAGAGAAGAGGAGACGAGTTTTTAAGACAGCGAAATTTGATTTTTCGTAACTGTTGCATCACGTTGGCGAAAATCTCGGGAGTGGAAGCTGAGAAACTTTTTTCGGCAAGATTTTCTCTCTTGACTTGTTCAAATCGTTTGGCAAACAAATAGATTCGTGTTGTTTTAAAACGAACTACGCGTTGTTTATACACAAACGTTTGTTCCAAAAACAGGCCAAAACGTTGAACTTAATTGGGTCCAAATCTTGTAGTGGCCCCAAGCTCAAGCCCCGGCCGGACGACGGCGGTGCGCGGGACCCCTTTCTTCCTCTGAACCTTTTGAACCATGTTGATACATGGTCATATATATAGAACTCAAATTTGCCCAACTTACCAAGGTGGGACAAAAAAAAAAATTTCATTTACTCAATAAAAGCCACCAAATGAGCCATTTATATTCACACATTTTTAATTAATTTTGAAGCCCAGCGGCATTAATTAATTGATCCAACACAAATAACTATTAAGCCGGTTCCTTGGAAGCGTGGCAAGAACAATGAAAAAACAGGATGACCACACCAGCTGTGACAGACTCAGGATTCTGTAAGGTTTGAGCCAATGCATTTTCAACTAAAGCACGAAACATCAGCAGAAAGCCTAGCCCCAATAACACAACTTGAGTACTCAGTCTCGTCGAAGCATCCCATGTGGGATCTACATGGAGACGGTTGAAACAATCAGATAAGTTAAGGTGTTTAGTATATCCAACAATCAAAATGGCCGAAAACCAAAAATGTCAAAAGCCGCCGCCACTTGCGACTACGACCCGATAATATTCTCCTAGCCTTGTTACACATTGATAAACTCTAAATGTTAAACAACGCCAACCTCTTATAAAGCATTCTTCCAGAAGACATATATATATATATATATATTACACTTGCTTACCAAAGAATCATCTTCCTCGTGAAAGGTATTGCAAAGTATCATGGCAAGTAAAAAAAAATGTATAAAGAGTCAAATAGGACTGATTTTCTCCAATTTGCATGAAAATACGTACATATGTAGAATGAACAATAATCATCAGCTAGTGCATTATGGATAATGAAAGCCATACACTTTTCAGAAGAATAGATCCATTGTGAGGCCAAAGTGAGAAGATCATGTTTAAAACTGTGAAGGAAGTGATCTAGACTGTGATACTGAGGACCCTTGAACGGTTCTCAAAATGCACCAACTCTTCAGGAAAAAGCTTCAACTGTTCTCTGTTCACCAAAAATAACTTTTCTTATCTCTAATCCACAAAACAAGAAAGTGTATAAATAAATAACATAGAACATTGTTAGAATAACATACCTGTCATCGAAGAATAACATGATGAAATTTTGGTGACTGTTTTCGAGGTTTAATAGTGACATGTACAATAATACAAATAATTATGATATAACCAAATAAAATAAAATCATAATTTAACGTATTCTTAAGTTAGATATAACCAATATAGAATATTTTTACATAAGAAAAAATATTTTTGAAGTTTAATAGTGACATGTACAATAATACAAATAATTATGATTGTATTTATTGTTGATGTATTTCATGTTTATAAAATTATTTAAGATGGTTATTAAAATGTTCTTAACTAAAAAAATTCTCAATTTGAACAAATATACAAGACACTTAGGGTTGTATTCAACTGAGAGTTTTAGATGATTTGTATTAAAATGAAAAATCTACTGTTATTTAAACATTAGTTTTTAAAAAAAAATTATTTAAAATCACTTTTATTAAACTTGACATTTCATAAAATACTCTGAAATCCAGTGTTATTGAAAATATTTTAAGAGTCACTTTTCAAATTAAATAATTTATTTGGTTTTATATAAATTTAGTGCAAAACTACATAGTTTAACAATAAGATTATGATACAAATTCGACATAATCAGTTATGTCGAATATATATATATATATATATGTATATATATATATATATATGTGTGTGTGTAATAAGATTATAATTCAAATTAGACAAAGTATTTAACTATTTTTGACAAAAGGCTTTAAGACACAACATTTAAATATTAAATTATGATATTCTATTTGTCACTATTATTGCAAATTGCACTAATTTTTTTTTGAAACCAAATTAATTAATTAATATGAAAACCTAACTCTTAGAATGAAACTTCAAATATTTCCAATAACAGTGGATTTCAGAATACTTTATGAAATGTCAACTTCAATAACAATAATTTTAAATGATATTTTTTTAAATTCGTGGTTGAATAATAGTGGATTTTTCATTTTAATACAAATCATCTAAAACTTGAAGTTGATACACCCATAAGTGTCTTGTATATTTGTTCAAATTGAAAACTTTTTTAGTTAAGAATTATTTTAAAATCATCTTAAGTAATTTGTATAAGCATGAAATTCATCAAAAATAAATGCAATTATAATTATTTATATTATTGTACATGTCACTATAAAACCTCAAAAATATAAATTTTTAAATAAAAATATTCTATATTGGTTTTACCTAACTTAAGAATATGTTAAATTATGATTTTATTTTAAAAGAAATTGTTGTTTTTAATTCCTCAAGTATTTACAATCGAAAAATTAATACTCAAGTATTATATGCACATATTTATTATTCAACTAATCATTGACTGCACAAAATTATGATTTGAATAGTCAACCGCTAAAAATTTGACGGAAATCGTTATGTTTCCATTACGCAGTTAACGGCTGACTATTTTTGTCCTAATTTCGCGCTCTCAACTATTAGTTGGAGAATAATTATGCACGAGTAATAGTTAAGTATTAAAATTGCCTATTTCAAATACTTGAAGAATAAAAAACTCATTTTCCCAGGAAAGATCATGAGTTATTCCTTGGTGTCCAAGGAATTAATACCGTCATAAGCATAATAACGGTTGCTTTATGCAACCATTTTTATTTTTGTTAACCTGAACTATTCCACCAAAGAAATGCATTTAGATTCCACAGGTTGTGATCAATTTTCTTTTTTGTTATCAATATAAATAGATTCGATTAAGAATCAGCTAACCAAATAATAGATTTTGCGTCCATATGGACAAATTGCTTGATAATGAATACTATGTGCAAAATTATCTGTGTTTGTGTTTTGAATCCGAAGTACATTTGTGATCTCAAAAGTTGTGAAAGTTTTCTTTTAATTATTATTTATATTTTTCAAGGTAAATTGCAAAATTAGGTAATTTTTTTTTGTTGCGAAACATTTTCACCATCTAATCAATATATCGCATATGGGTATGAGACATTCCTCATACAGTTGTGTTGTACTTAGAAAATATTTACCAACTGAATTTAGAGATCGAAATGTCTTTCCCAAGTATGATTTCCGACCGACAAGAAAAAAACATGTAATTAAATATGCATGAAGAGAAAAATGTCACTAGTGTTTTTCTGTTTCTTTTCCTATTTTGAAAGATAATAACTAGATAATGTTCGTTGAATTTTTCTGATAACTAGATACTGGATAAGATTAGTCCGTATTTTACTAGTTAAGAAAGTAGATAATCACTATGAAATTCTCTTTATTCATTCTTATAGTTCTCTATTTATAGATTCACATACTCAGTCCATGCATACGCAATTCTCTCCCTATATAATTCTCCACTTCGTTTTCACCTTCTTGAAAGAAAACAAGATTTAAGAATGAGAGGAAAATATATGTTTTTAGTAGTGCTCATTGCCTTAGCCTCCAATGAAGTTGTTGCCAAGAGAAAGTCATCAGCACCTAAATTAAGAAGAAGTGATTTTCCAAAAGGTTTCATTTTTGGATCTGCAACATCTGCCTACCAGGTCGAAGGAGCTGCTCATGAAGATGGTAGAGGACCAAGTATCTGGGATACATTCTCTGAAAACTATCCAGAGAAGATTCAAGATGGTAGCAATGGGTCTATTGCAGATGACTCTTACCGTCTTTACAAGGATGATGTGGCTTTAATGCATCAAATTGGCTTCAATGCCTACAGATTCTCCATCTCCTGGTCAAGAATCTTGCCTCGTGGGAATCTAAAAGGTGGAATCAACCAGGCTGGTATTAACTATTACAACAAGTTGATCAATGAGCTTTTGTCCAAAGGGATCAAACCTTTTGTCACAATTTTTCATTGGGATACACCACAAGGCCTTGAAGATACTTACGGTGGCTTTCGTGGGGCAGAGATTGTGAATGATTTCCGTGATTATGCGGATATCTGTTTTAAGAATTTTGGTGATAGAGTGAAGCATTGGATGACACTGAACGAGCCGTTGACAGTGGTGCAACAAGGATATGCTCAAGGTATAATGGCTCCAGGAAGATGCTCCAAATTCACAAACCCTAACTGCACCGCCGGAGATGGAGCCTCTGAGCCTTATATCGTCGGTCACAATCTCATCCTTGCTCATGGAGCTGCCGTTAAACTCTACAGAGAAAAATACAAGGTCAGTAATTAAAAATTCGCTCTATTTCTTGATTGTCAAGTTACTGAAATTCGACTACCTTTATACCCTAGCGAGCCAGAAAAAAGTCTTTTTTTATGAATTAGATAAACTTAATATATTGTTTCCACTTTTGATTGTGACGACTCAGTTCTTAAAATGTTGTTCAAAAGGGAGTCTCAAAAAGGTCAAGTCGGCATTGCTTTAAACGGAGGTTGGAACTTGCCCTATACGGAATCAGCCGAGGATAAGTTAGCCGCGGCACGAGCCTTGGCCTTCACATTTGACTACTTCATGGAGCCTCTTGTGACCGGTAAATACCCGGTCGACATGGTCAACAACGTAAAAGGTGGTCGGTTGCCTACATTCACAGCAAAACAATCAAAGATGCTAAAGGGCTCATATGATTTCATTGGCATCAATTATTACTCATCTTCTTACGCAAAGAACGTCCCTTGCGCAACTCAAAACGTTACATTATTCTCTGATCCTTGTGCAAGCGTCACGGGTGTGAGAGAAGGAGTTCCCATAGGTCCAAAGGCTGCATCGGATTGGCTTTTGATATATCCTAAGGGGATTCGTGACCTTGTTCTCTATGCAAAATACAAGTTTAAGGATCCTGTCATGTACATAACTGAGAACGGGAGAGATGAGGCTAGTATTAGCGGTAAAATTTTACTTAAGGATAGTGATAGAATTGATTACTACGCTCGACATCTTGAGATGGTCCGTGAAGCTGTCTTGGTTGGAGCCAATGTGAAGGGCTTTTCGCGTGGTCGTTGCTAGATAACTTTGAATGGTCAAAATGGTTACACTGTCCGGTTCGGGTTGGTTTATGTGGATTACAACGATGGTGGTAAGAGATATCTCAAGAAATCGGCTCACTGGTTCAGAAAGTTCTTGCATCATAAGAAAAACAATTGACAAGGTTTTGTATTATCCGTAAAAACAAATATCTCCGTTATACTGAGAGATTTAGTATTAATACGTTTAATTTAGATTGTTTATTATAATAAATTACTCTTTTGGAAACAATATTTGTTTGGGGGCAAAGGAAAAAAAACCGTGTTTGTATGAGACAGTGTGGTTACTTCGACCACATACAAAATTGCTAAGAAAATTGAAATAATATAGGCTTAATAAATCGTTGATGTATAAACTATAAAGCAAATAGTTAGACCATCCATAATTAAATCATCCATCTATAAAAACTTCAACCTTTACAAAAAGTTTACTATTTGTTTCATACAAGATTAGAATCTGGTGGAAGAAAAAATAAATATTTAAAATTTAAAATTAATTCTTTATATAATTATATCACAAATATTTAAACTTTAGCGTCAGATCTGTATTAAAATTACAGTCACTTTAAAATCAAATAGTATTCTGGTAGAATCAATACTGATGTATGGGACTTTGCTTATATACCTAATGTGCAGTTCCTAAATGTATGCTTCTTTTACGATTTTGCTTCAATTTTCACTTCAATCAGCTAACCACTTCTTGGCATTAACATTTATGAACCAATGTGAACTCGTGACACAGCAATGAATATGTATGAGCATTTTGGGTGTCGGTCTTTTTGGATCAGATATTTTGATTATCGGTAGTAAGGGAGACAGAGGATATATTTAGGAACCGACATTTTTAGGTGCGGAACCGCTTAGGTAGTTTCAGGCTTAATTCGGTTTGGATAGTAAAAATAGAGTCTGACTTATACTTCGGAAAATTTGGTTCTCGTTTGGTTTCGGCTTTGGTTCGGTTATTCCAAGTAATTAAGTTATAATATCAAGTATTTTAGGTAATACTGATAATTATGATGATTCGGATAAAAATTTCAGATAATTTGGCTTGTTTTAGATTTGTCGAATAAAAAAATTCGAAAACTTTTGAATAGTTTTGGGTAGTTCAAATAATTTTGAAAAAATTGGTTTTCTCAATACCTTTGGAAACTTTAATAGAACTTTTATATATAATATTGTATATAGTTATATTATATAATAATATTTTTTATAAATAATTCTAACATACCCGTATTAGTTATCTACGTATACAAAAGAATTAATATGAAAGTGAAATACCTCTTTTTTCTGAGGACGAGGAAAAGACTTGTGATGCAGCACCCTCCACCGACGAGATTTAGTAGATTAGTCGGACAGACCTAGAAACCTCCCAAGAATGGACAAGATGTTTGCCAGAATAACCACGGAGAAATTCACTCTTCATTGGATAGGGAATCACTCTAAACTACGCATCTTATCGTTGCGACTCAATGAGGAAAATTGATATTTTTATAAGATTAAGTATGGACCAAAAATAGGACAACAAAGCAACATGGGGCAAAAAATGAAAACGAAACAACAAAATGCACCAGCAAAAATATAGACCCTGCTGATGAAAATTAGAACAAACTTTCCGGAAAACGCCTGGCCTGACAAGGCTAACAGACCGACACACTTAACACAAGGTAACTAGAGAACGTTGCTAATAGAAACACCAGAAAGGATGACCTCCATAAGACTACTCGAAAACACACTCCTATGGAGAAAGAGATGAAAAGAACGTATAAAGTAGCTTGGAAGATTATAAAATTAATGCAACGAACCAAGAGAAGAAGAATCAAGAGGAGCTACAAGATCTCTTAATGAGCATCAGCCTCCGTATCAGCATTTTCACTCGAAGAGTGAATCGAAGCAGTATGGAATCTTGCTAAAAAGGATTAAGCTCAACCAAAGCAAGCAAGTATATGGTTAATAAGTAATGGTAAATACCGCTTGGAACATAAATTTGGGAGTCCAAACGTGAAAGACATATGCACGATTAAAATGTAAAGATCCAGATTTCGATAAGAACAAAATAGGGAAAGAAAAGATATACTCTAGAATATAGGAAGGTGCTCAATGCTAAAACAAAGTTTAAAAAGAAGATAATATCAAGGGAATGTAAATAAATATAATAATGCTCTACTGATAAGAGATAGTCAACTTAAGAGATCGTCCCCAGTAGACATACCATGCAAGTTGTTGAGAGAGATACTTCGTGGAAGATGCTACCCGATTTTGAGGAAAGTATTTGCGTTAAGTCAAATAGTTAAACAGAGCTTTGATTTTGCTTAATTAGATTATATTGAGCAATTCATATCTTGAGATTAAAACAATATTCTGAGCTATCGAGAAACGCCCAACTTACATAGGAAGCGATGAACAAACTCCATCACAGCACCGTAATGAGCCACATAATAATAAAAACATAAAAAAAATATGGAGAAGAACGCCAATCCGGCAAAAAAATGAAAACGCAGAAGCAGAGGTTCGGATAGGACACAAGACGAAGTAGAAAGGCAAAAAGTCGAAAAAGAGAAAGAGAAGAGTTTCATCCAAACAGCAAATAAACATGTTACTTCGTCAATCCTAAGGTACTCAGAGTCAAACCCCAGAACTATACCGCCATCCGTAGATGGGCAGAAGGAAGATGAAGAGATTTAAAACATAAATCAAGAACCACAGAGACATTAGGGCCGATGTAATTACTTTCGGTAAAGGCCAATCCAAGGCGAACCCAAACCTCAAATAGAGATTGCCATAAAAGAAAAAAAAAAAAAAAACAATATTAAGGCTAATGCACGCTTTCAAAGAGCTTACAATCAGCTCACCGGAAAACAGACATCGTGTGTTGTGCAAGTCGGAGATATCCAAGAAATAGTTGCTGAGAAGGAGTATGGGAAGCCAGCTTAACATGATGACATTAAGGCTGCCAGAATCGCCAGTAATGAAGAAGAGCAAGGATTTGACAAATCCGCAATGGGTCAGAGTGTTGAAATAACTGAAGATGAAAGATGGTGGACACCAATTGGATTACCTTGTTGGGAAGCTATCGGAAAGATGCATCAAGAATCCTACAGGCAATTAGGAACAGAACAATAAGGACGATACCGAAAGCTAGTATAGAAAAGTTGTCACGCAGCCTTCCTCGTCAAAATGAGTTAAAATCTTCATATAGTGGCCTCTTTCGCGCAAGTCTTAGGATCTAAAACAACAGGCTCTCTCGAAAGTACATTAAGTGGACGCCCAACAAAAGCTTATGAAGAAAGGGTAAAGAGACGGATGAGGCAGAAGATAGTACGCTCAAGAGGGAACACAGAAGCAAGTTAATGGAATACTGCTAATACGGACGCAACCCCACTGCACTAATCAAACGGACGGGTACATAGTGATTACGAGGAAACAGAGGCCGTGTGAAGATATAAGGAAGAGGGACAAGTCGAGGGAAGATCATGTTACAGATATGTCGATATGTATAAGATCACTGTTTTAGGTGTGATAAGAATAGACATTTGCAAAAGCTAGGATGTCCAAGACAGGATTACATAAAGCTACAAGAAACGACTAAACTCATGAGATATACAGAAAGGAAGAAACACACGAAGCAATATGGTTTATTGATGCACGAAGTATGCTTATAATATTAACTCGGAAAGATTCGAAAACCCAAAAGAAATTCGAAGATCAGGAAATCCGATGGAGATAAGGATTTGGTACCTGCGCTGGCTAGCAATCATATCGCACTGGAAACAAGAAATTACTTTAGACATATATTGATGAAATGATTCGGGTAAAGTCACGGTCTCGGTGAATGATTCTGTATCGACATCAAAGGGAAGGAGGTCTAACATGGCATTCTAGAATGGATAATGAGAAAGATACTGCTAAAGCACATGTCTATTTCTCTTATACCAACTTACGACAAGAATCTAAACACTGTCGAGCAAACACCCTCAGTAATACATCACTTATAAAATTCTCAGCAAGCAAACTGGACCGGGTGTGACAAGTAATGCAATGGTGAAGATATCCTAACAAATCACGGATAAAAAAGATAGGTCCAAAAGAACAGACCGAAAAATTAGCGAGAGGCGACGAAGAGAGAGTCAAAAGGAATCCGATTTAAAAGATAAGCATAGAGAGAATATAGTGTGATACCACAATCGCCGCAAGTTTCAACATCATGCTCATATCTCAAGACACTGACTGACTTACACAGTGAGCACGCACGATCTCTGCGATCACATCGTGGATCAGAAATCAATGAGGTAATGGTTGCAAAAGGAATTGCGTCTTGGAATACCTAAAATCAATATCGAAAAGGGGTAAACCGTGTGAAATCATGTTTGCTTTGGAAAATAAACAAGATCGTCCTTTCCCACCAAAGCGGACTTCAAATAGAGCTACATGACCAAACTTGAACTTATGTCACGGAGAATCTTTGGACCGGGACCCATCACACAACAAACTGCCCAGGCAAGAAACCGATATATATTTTTCTTTTATAGATGTTATGATGTCAAGGTACATGTGCAGACAATTCTCTTAAAGAGAAGGAGAGACGTTGGAAAAGTTCAAAATTTACAACGGCAAGATTTTGGACAAGACAGAAACAAAGACAAACTATCAAGACACTTAGAAACCGATAGAAGGTGGCGGATTCCCTCTATGGAGTTTCAAATATTTTGTGAGAAGAAATCAGGAATTCAACGTTTCACTTAACTGCCACCTTTATACACCCCAGCAGAATGGCAGTGGTAGAGAGACGTAATAGAACACTACTTGAGATGACTAGGAGCATCTAATGAAAACACATGAAGTATTCCAAATTACTGTAATGGGGTTTGAAGTGGCGAAGGTAAGACATGCATGCTTCCTTTATTACAGGAGGTTGCTACAAGGTCGCTGAAAACTCAAACGGCCTTACGAAGTGTACAAGGGAAGAGAACCAAGTGTCAAGCATTAAGGGTTCTTCCGCTGCATAGGATATGCAAGTCTGATACACCTCACATGAGAAAATTAGATGATCAGCTCAAGGAATCTGCTACATCTAGGAATCAGAACCTAGTAGTTTTTAAGAGCATATAGGACTGTTTGATTTCCTTACCAACCGAAGAATAAATAGTAAGTAGAGATTTGTCTTCTCGATTGAGACAACAGGATTTGTAAGTGAATGATGGTATGAAGGATACAACGACAAGCCAGCATGTTCAATCTGCTCTTGGAAACTTTCGGTAATCAAGTTGGAATAAGAACGGAAGAATACCGTTAGTGGAGAGTTAGAGAACGAAGATATGATGAAGGTGAGCGTCAATGGAGAAACCATTAATGATTTTTTTTGGGGAAAAAACAATATTTCCAATCGAAGGGGGAACCCCCCCCCCCAACCCCAAAAGGGGAAAAAAAAAACCCCAAAAACCAAACACTGATTGCAGCACAACACTGGAAAGAATTAACGACAATCAGGTAAAAGGGCCATCCATATTTTGGGAGGACTACGTCATTTACTTGCAGAAGTTGAAGGTGAACAACTCTTGCTGCTACTAAACGAAGAGCCTTTGGGTTCAGAGAAGCAAATGGAAGAAATGTGTGGAGGAATGCTTGGAAGACGAGGATGGAGTTCCATAGTCAAAAACAAAAAACATGAATCTCGTTGGACTACCGAAATGAGCAAAGAGTATTTAAAGTGGATCTTTAAGATAAATGAGAAACAGTGATGGGAGTATAAATAAATTATAAGTCTAGACTGGTGGAAAAAGGATACATTCAGAGACATGGAGTAGATTTGAGCGAAGTATTAGCACGATAGCTAGAATTGAAACTGTTTGGTTCAATAGTAGCAAGCGACGTCTAACGGTTGGGAAATACATCATCTAGATTGTCCAAGTGGCTTTCTTACACAGAGAAATAAGGAGGCATCTCTAA
>CAJHQP010012714.1:0-11292 GCA_905132765.1 Moricandia arvensis
TTATTAGAATGAAGAAGAAAATGCTAGTGATGGAGTTCACACTGGCATGTCTCAGGAAAAGGGGTGTAAATTCCTAACCATGAAGAATTTGATCATGAAACCAATTTCCCTACATTCTATACTCATCAAGGTCTCGCGGCGAATTGGAATCAGTCCAAATTATCTGAGGTGAGGAAATGGACGACTTGGACCTTCAGGATAGCTCAACATTATTTTTTTTTTTTTTTTTTTTTTTTTTTTAGAAGAACACAAAGATTCTATTGATATTATAAGAGTTTAGAGAGAGAGGCTGCTCTAAGTGGCAGCCAAGGTTCCATCCATTAAACAACGACATATATATAGTCCTAAGAAACCTAGTTACATGGTTACCAAACACTTCATATTGGATCATAAGATGGGCTTTGCTGTGGGCTTTAATACTCCCCCGCAAACTTGGCGTGGATGGAGCAGCTACGCCATGTTTGAAACTACAATGAAGCTAGCTTGGAAATGGCAGAGTTGAAATAAGAGGCTTTTGATGTAGGCAAATGGCTCTTGTTCTTCATGGAAAGTAAACTTAATGTTGAGCTATCCTGAAGGTCCAAGTCATCCATTTCCTCACCTCAGATAATTTGGACTGATTCCAATTCGCCGCGAGACCTTGATGAGTATAGAATGTAGGGAAATTGGTTTCATGATCAAATTCTTCATGGTTAGGAATTTACACCCCTTTTCCTGAGACATGCCAGTGTGAACTCCATCACTAGCATTTTCTTCTTCATTCTAATACTCCCCCTCAAGCTTGACCATAGGAGATCCTTGGGCAATCTTGGAACCTTGAAGAAGCTCCCTCATTAAAAACCTTAGCAAGAAAACCTCATGGGACAAAACTTTCTAAGGGAAAAAGAGTGGACTTCTACAAAGCCTAGGGATTGGCCAATGAGTTCTATGTGTCTTAGAACCAGTGTGGTTGGACACATAGACTCTGGATCAAGGCCTTTCTTAAGCAGCAAGTATGAACTCCATAACTTGCGCACATCATTTCTTGGATCATCTCTTCTACAAGCTGGTTTGTTGTCTCCCTCTTTCTTATGACTTCTTGCCATCTTCAAGGAGAGTTATGGTCTACCAGCTTCTGCTATAGAGAACTCCAAGTACCTTCTACATAATGCATAAACACTTGCATAAATTCTCAAGGCATAAACCAATCAATTCATATTTATAGATTGAAATGGTTACTCCCCTTGCATATGGTTGGTATGAATGGTGAGGAGTGTCTCTTGGACACTTGAATCCTCCAAATTATCTGAGGTGAGGAAATGGACGACTTGGACCTTCAGGATAGCTCAACATTACCCCTCCTCAAGCATGATCCGGAGAGAATAAGTGAAGGATCAAGCTTGGAAGTGAGCACATTGAGTATTGAAACCAGGAGCGCATCACCCCTACAGCTGCGCTTAAGTCAACCGGTTCCTCCCCTTAGTCTTTTCTCCACTGCCTCTTGTAAGTCTTTTGAACCAGGAGCTCAACACCCAAACAGGCTGCGCTTCTTCAACCGGTTTCACACACAAAACATCTCTCCATGGTCAGGAATGTACATCATGTGTAGGCTCTGAATGACACAGGAATATACATCATGTGTAGGCTCTGATCAGCATGGACAATGTCCTTATTCTTTGTCTTGGACTGGTGATGAACAGAGACAACACTTGTGTACCTGAAACACCACTCAAACTCCAGCAAGAATTAGACCACACACACTAGGATCAGACCTTGATAACTCACCAATTCTGATCCCAATGATTTAAGAAAAGTAACCAGTGAATAAGTGAATAAGTAACAAGAGAGTGAGAGAATGAGTAACCTGAGTATTAGTAGAATGATCTATGGCATGGTCCATGATCAAACCGGGAGAGAACCAGTCACATCTGAGCTGATCCATCAACTTCACCCAAAAGGTCTCCATTGGTTCTAACTTCAGTATGCGCTTGCACCTCCAGGCAATAGACTCCTTCTGTCAAGCTGATCCATCGCTTTCCACCAGACTCTTCACACCAGGTTCTTCAAGCTGGGGCAATCGGTTCTAACTTCAGATATGTTCTGTGCCCATACATTTAACTTCATGTCTCAATGAGACTATGATCGTATCAGTCATTTGAATCTGTGAACTTAGAACATCAAAGACAGAATCAGTGGTGGAACTTCCTAGTGAGGGCACACTCACGCTTGTGGAAGTTCCAAGAGTGCCAGAGAGAGTGAATGATCATTGTAAAATGAAAGAGATTAATAACTAGAAATTGAGTATTAAGTAACCAAAGTGTATTAGATGTAACCAAGAGTATAGTGGATGATTGTGAGATGGAGAGTATAAGCGGAGGTATCTTCAGTCCATGACCTTCAAGGTTCTATGGCTGAGCAAAACATCAAACCACAGCTCTAAGGCGTTCATGGTTGATCACCAATTCTGGAGAGGCAATGACTTCTCAACCAGTCTTTCATTACATGGATGCAAGGACATGTTCCTTTCAAGGGATTCCTGCAACCTTAACAACAAAAATAACTCATTAAGAGATTAGATCACACAAAGGTGATTTCTGGAGGAAAGAACAAGGGTTGAATGGAACACAATTCTTTGTCCATCAACCAAGTTCAAAGGCCATAAATGCCAAGAGAAGAAAACCTTTTCACAAATGGTTTGAAAACCTTTTCTTTCAAAGAAATCTTGCAAAGTAATTTAAAGCAATTTCCTAAGGAATTAAATCCTTTTACAATGGTTCTAATAAACCAAGAATTCATCAAGAACTTATCAAAAATAATTTTAAAGTACTTTTCCAGAATTTTAAAAAATACTTTCCACAACCTTTTCATAAGAAAAATCAATTTCCAAAATATTTTCAAGAGTATTCAAACTCAAAACAATCTTTTAATCACTCTCCCTCCCTCAAGCATATATTTGTACAGACTTAATAGCCCAAGCTTATTAAGAGAAACAAGAGGAGAGGAATAAAAGAGTTTGAAATCACAATGCAAAATATTTTTCAGAATTCAAAATCCTTTCAAAGAACGCACATATCTTTGAAATCGATTTTTTTCAAGTGTTTTTCAAGACACAAGTTTAATCTTTTCTCCCTCCCTCAAGCTGGTATGAACAGACTTTATTCTTTCATCCAAAAGCTTAAACAATGAGGAGATCAAGGGGAGAGTCATTGATTTAAAAAAAACTTTTAAAGACTTGCATCTTGAGTAAACACTTAGATTTTGAAATTTTGAAATCATAACTCATCTAAACTCTCTACTGTCCAAGTTTTGAATCCTAGCCACATAGCTCCTCAAAACTAATTTGAGTCAGAGAGAGAGAGAGTTTCAGATGAAGAAACAGACACAAAAGAAGTGAGTTCATCCCAAGAAGAGCAACAAGGCTCTGATACCATGTTAGAATTCATGAGTGTTTGTCTCATGTCAAGAGAGTATTCAGTCAACTTGTGACTGAATTCCCTTCTACCAACAACAAGAACTCACAACTACAAGGAAGAGACAATCAACTTGTGATTGAATCCTCTCAGCAAAACACTCTACACACCATCTGAATCTAACAAGATAAAGTGGCTGTGAGATTGATACAAGAACTAGAATTAAACTATCTCTAGTATGAATCTATCCTTGTGAAGTAATACAACACTTATAGTTTGTGTGCTTAAGACTAAAAAGAGATAGAATCAGTAAGCTAGAGTAATAGAAGATTAATAAAGAGTTTAGAGGTGATTTTAACAAGTATTAGGCTGCCTTAAGAGAGGAAGAGCTAAGGCAGCCTCTAAACCATGATGCTTAACTCCTTACATTGTAAATATTGATTAAACACAAGCAAGAGAGAGAGAGCCACGAATTTAGAGTGAGAAACTTGTTCTTATTACTTACTTCATTCAGAATCAAGATACAACACATATATAGAGTTTAAACTTGCATGAAAGGGGACAAGGAGACAAGAACATCATAATTGGGTTTGGAATAGTAATATCCACTCCCAACAACTCCAATTTGAATTTGAACTTGTAGATTGAAATGGTTACTCCCCTTGCATATGGTTGGTATGAATGGTGAGGAGTGTCTCTTGGACACTTGAATCCTCCAAATTATCTGAGGTGAGGAAATGGACGACTTGGACCTTCAGGATAGCTCAACATTATTATTATTTTTTTTTTTTTTTTTTTTTTAAATATGAATTGATTGGTTTATGCCTTGAGAATTTATGCAAGTGTTTAAACTCTATATATGTGTTGTATCTTGATTCTGAATGAAGTAAGTAATAAGAACAAGTTTCTCACTCTAAATTCGTGGCTCTCTCTCTCTTGCTTGTGTTTAATCAATATTTACAATGTAAGGAGTTAAGCATCATGGTTTAGAGGCTGCCTTAGCTCTTCCTCTCTTAAGGCAGCCTAATACTTGTTAAAATCACCTCTAAACTCTTTATTAATCTTCTATTACTCTAGCTTACTGATTCTATCTCTTTTTAGTCTTAAGCACACAAACTATAAGTGTTGTATTACTTCACAAGGATAGATTCATACTAGAGATAGTTTAATTCTAGTTCTTGTATCAATCTCACAGCCACTTTATCTTGTTAGATTCAGATGGTGTGTAGAGTGTTTTGCTGAGAGGATTCAATCACAAGTTGATTGTCTCTTCCTTGTAGTTGTGAGTTCTTGTTGTTGGTAGAAGGGAATTCAGTCACAAGTTGACTGAATACTCTCTTGACATGAGACAAACACTCATGAATTCTAACAGGCTTAGCCCAACCCTTCTTTGGTCATTACTGCTTGAGGCAGCTTCAGACTTGGCTCTTGAGGAACACCTCCATCCTTTTCAGACTTGATGCTTAGCCCCCAATGCAACTCTTCTCGGATCAATACAGGTCACTGAGCTTGATGGTACTTCTGGTAGCTCACTTGAGTTTCTTTCTCTAGTTTGGCCGAGATTTGGATCCAAACTTGGAATGAGCTCAAGAGAGATCTAAAACCGTGTTCACCATTTCTTTAGCTTCAGTTCCTTTGGTCACCAGTCTCCCATGGATTTAAGTGATGACCACTCCTACTTATGTGCCTCTTGAGCTAGCAGCACACCACTTCCACAGCAGTGTCTTAATGCCACTAACTCTTCACACAAACAAACTCTCCATTGCTTCTCAATGGGCAGCGCCTTTTCTTACTTGGTTTGGTTAGACACTGAACACTTCTTATGTTCCTGTACAGCACTCAAACTCCAGAATAGATTAGGCCACAAGCATTGGGATCAAACGTTGACTAATCATCAAGTTTGATCTCCAATGTCAACAGCAATGAAACTTCCTAAATGACAATGCATGATCTGATAAGATAAAACACATTTCATTTAGGCAAAACTAGGCTACCTTAATCGCATCCTTAGACATTACTCTAGGTGCTCAACATAAGGCAGCAACCAACCAAGTGAATGATGAAACAGCAAAACACCTTAACAAGTTCTAATCAGTCATGAATGCAATCACTGGAGCTGAAACACTATCTAGCACCCTAATACACATTCAAACAGAGAACAAGGTATGGCCTTTTTAACAATCATACATCACACAAGACCTTTAAGCATCCTGGGACAGTATCTAGCAAGCTTTATAAGACCCTCAGGACATGAACACACACTACACCACACGGCCATAACAAAAGTCTCAAGCTTTAAACAAGGGAAGGAAGTTATCTTACAGTCAAGGAACCTGTGCTGGTTCCTTGAACCTCCATGGTTAACCGGTTCATGACTAGACAGATTTGGGTTGCTGGTTTGGGAACCAACACCTCCTTCTTTGTGTGATCTTCCCCCTTGACCCCTATCATGCCAAAGACACCAACTTTCTCCATGTTTGAGTCGCCACACCAAGATCCAAGTTTAAAGTCTCCTTCTTTAAAAGGTTTCTCCTTGGACAGTGAGGAAGAGCGGCTTGGACAAGCTTCCACTGGCCTTCTTTCCCCAGAACGAACATGGGAGAGGAGGGTGAACTGAGAATAGCTTCTGGGCACGCCATGAATGATAAAGTTTCGATCTTGAAGGGTTTAAACGACTGGATGCACAGAAGCTTCTTCATTGGTTTAGAAATGGCATGAGAGAGAGAGCTTGAGCTTGTGGATGCTAATGAACCAGGTTCTGATTAACCTGGCTCTGATACCATGAACATTTATCAGAGTTCATGCCGTGGGTTGTGTGAGAAGCTTCAACCTCAACAGGTTCGGACTGATCTTGTAATAACAAGGAGAAGAGAAGACTTGATGAGAGAATAAGATTGTGGAAGAGACTAAGAGAATAAAGAGACTAAAGAGAGATTCGTGAGACTTAATGAACCAGAGACTAAGAGAGTGAAGAACAGAGATTTAGAACCCAGAAAAGAATAGGAAGGAGGAGGGGAAACCCCACTCTCTCACTTAATTCGTTTACAATTGATAATGAGGCCTTTATAGGCAATACAAGAAGCAAACATTAACCTATATCTAAGGGCTGATAAAGCCTGAGAGAATGGACGGTTTAGATGAAGTCAGATGGTCTTCATACAGGCTGGAGACAGCCTGGGCGCGCCTAGGAAAGCTTGGCCAGGAATAGGCCAGCAATGCACATGAACCTGGCCAATGATCAGTCCAAGTTCATTCCTCTTATCCATCTCATCCCAAATGATCCCTTGCCTCCTTAGCTTCAATCAGTCACAAGGGATTCGAATTGCTTTGGTTTAAAGTGATCAAACCAAAGACAAACCCGGAACTGCTTTATTTCTCGACCGTACGGACTGTGTACGGACCACCCGTCCGTACACCTTGACCCGGATTATGCACATTGCCCAAACTCACCCAAAAGTCGAACCAGGAAGTGTTTTGGGTCGACCATGTCCGTACAGTCCGTACAAGGCCGTACAGGCCGTACAACTGGCCGTACAGGCCGTACGACTGTCCGTACAGTCGACCCTATTTTTGCACTTTCGCCCAATGGCTCCCAAATCTTCCTAAACACTTCCTTCTTGATCATAAACCCTTCTTGAACCTTGTTCTTTCTCAGCATAAGCTTCTGGACCCTCTTTAGTCCTTGATCAGACTTCTAATGGGTTTTGGCCCTAACTTTGCACATGGCCTTTAGTGGTCCATTTCTCACTTCAGGTTTAACAATGAGTTTGAGGGTCAGGAGATTCCCCACCTTGACCATGAGGGGGGCAACAATGCTGAGCCACAATTCGAAAACTCAGCACCAATTCATGGTCAACATGAGCAACAAGATCAAGAAGCACCAGTGGTAAATGAGAACCAACCCTCAGCCAATGAAGAAGAGGTTCAAAATGAAGAATCACAACCAGTACTAAGGAGGAGTACTAGAATCAAACAGCCGGCCTCTAATTGGATCAACACAAGGGTCTACTTCAACTCACAAGCTGTAGCTCATCCTATACAAGCAACATGCTCCCTAGCTCAATATCCTATGGATCTAAGATCTTTTAAGATCTTAGACAAATAAGTAACAAGAACGAGAATAGAAAGAGATTTGATGAAAGAAAGACTCGGTTTAGACTAAGAACTAAGGAGATTAATGAGAGACTATGAAGAACATTATGAGACTCGAAAGTTTAGAGAGAACTGTATGCTTTATTCATAGAGAGAGTTCAGAATATATAGAGAGGGTTTACAAGGGTTTCGTAAAGCAAGAGAGGGAAAGCATGTGGACAGGAGAAGAGGCGCGCCTAATGATTCAAACGAGTGGCTCTGGTGGCTAGATGCCAATGGCATCTTGACTAGATGCTCCTCACTTTACAGCTTGCACCGGCCGGAAGCTTGACCAAGCCTTATCTTCAAACGGTAACCTTGGCGCCTAAAGCTTCAAGGTTTACCCGACCCAATCCTTCCTTTCACTCCAAGTTAACCACGATCTCCTCATGGTAAGTTCTCCTCTTTTACCTTTTTACCTTTTTACCTTTTTCACCTCAGTAACTTTTCTTGTACGGACAACCCTATTTTTGCACATTGCCAAAACATGGTTTAAAGCTCTTTTGGGTCGACCTTGTACGGCCTGTACGGCCTGTACGGCCTGTACGGCCTGTACGGCCTTGTACGGCCTGTACGGCCTTGTACGGCCTTGTACGGACAAGGTCGACCCAAACCCATCTCTTTTCCTCCTTCTCTCTATTTCATACTAGCTAGATACCTCAACTTAACACTTCCCCTCAAGCTTGACCATATGGAACAAGTCGAGCTTGGAAGGCTATGAGATCTCCCTCATTAAAAACCTCACCAAAGAGAAAACCCTGGTTGGGATAAAACCCTTTGATGAGGGAAAAAGAGTGGAGACCTCATAGCAGGGGATTAGCTAAGTTGGTTTAGATCAATGAGTCCCAACCTCACATGGATGGACTCCATTGTCTTCTGTCTTGCAGCCTTTGTAAACACATCTGCCAACTGATCTTCACTTCTTGTATAGCACGGCAAGGTCACTCCTAATCCAATCATTTGCCTCACCTTGTGACAATCCACCTCAATGTGCTTGGTTCTTTCATGGAAAACTGAGTTGGAGGCTATATGGATCGCAGCTTGATTATCACAATGCATAGTCATTGGTGTAGACTGATCAACCTCCACATGTTTTAGGATGCCCTTGATCCATACCAGCTCGTTTGTGAGTTTAAGCATTGCCCTATACTCAGCCTCGGCACTGGAACAAGAGACCACCTTCTGCTTCTTGCTTTTCCATGTGACCAGGTTCCCACCTATGAAGGTGCAGTATCCAGTGGTTGACTTCCTGTCCATCCTGTCTCCTGCCCAATCCGCATCACAGTAGGCCACCACTTCAGTACTTCTGTTGCACCCCATCCAAACTCCAAGGTTTGATGATCCGTTGAGATACATCAGGATCCTTTCAACCATATGCCAGTGATGTTCCTTTGGGATTTGCATGTGTTGACTCACCTGGTTCACAGCAAAGCAGATATCAGGTCGAGTAATGGTAAGGTATATTAACTTACCAACAAGCTTTCTATAAAGCTTAGGATCATGGAATAGTCGGTTGTCTTCAATCTCCCCCTCACGAGGAACCTTGTACCCATCCTCTAGTGGCATCTTGGCTGTCTTTCCTCCATGCTTCCCTGCATCTTTCAAGAGATCAAGTGTATACTTTCTCTGGGACAGAAACAAACCTTCCTTGGATCTACATATCTCAATACCAAGGAAGTATTTCATCTCTCCCAAGTCTTTAATTTCAAACACAGATTTAAGGAAGTCTTTAGTGGATTGAATACCTGCCTTGTCACTTCCTGTAATGATGATATCATCAACATACACAAGAAGGACAACTATACCTGATGTGGTCGAGAGAATAAATAAGGCATGGTCCAGTTCAGATTTCTTGAACCCTTTTCCATTTAGAGTTGTGCTCAGCTTGTTGTACCAGGCTCTAGGAGACTGCTTGAGACCATAGATTGCCTTCTTGAGCCGAAGAACATTTCCCTTCTTTACTAAGTGTTCCAGGCCTGGTGGAGGATGCATATAAACCTCATCTTCAAGTTCTCCTTGAAGAAAAGCATTCTTCACATCCATTTGCCAAAGGCCCCACTCAAGGTTAACCGCAAGAGACAATATGATTCTGATAGTGTGAAGTTTTGCAACTGGAGCAAACGTATCCACATAATCTTCTCCATAGGTTTGAGTAAATCCTCTTGCAACCAACCTGGTTTTCTTCCTATCAATCTTCCCATTTGCCAAGTACTTGATGGTAAATATCCATCTACTGGTCACAGCCTTCTTCCCTCTTGGTAGTTCACTCTCATACCATGTGTCATTCTTAATCATGGCACTTGCTTCAGCACCAACTGACTCCTTCCACTCCTTGTCTTTGACAGCTTCCTCATAAGATCTTGGTATATAGCTCTCGGCCAGACTCACCATAAAGGAACAATGTTCCTCTGGATACTTAGTAAAGGAGCAGACCACTTAGGATGGATGGGCAACAGCTTGGGCTATTGACCTTAATGAATAAAGAAGACAAAGAAATGAAGAGGATGAGCTTACTTGGGAGAGAAGGCAGTCCGTACATATGTACGGAATGACTTGGCACACAAGTCACTCTGAAGTGAAGTACAAGGCAAGTTAAGGTCTAGGAAGGAACCAGGAGTGAGGAGCAAGGTATCCCCACGTGTTATACTGTATGAATACATGGAAACCGTATGAATACAGTATAGGGACGTTGGGGAACTCTTGCCAGATTCAAATTCAAATTCAAACCAAAGCAAATACTGTTTCTTTCACTTATTTACCTTGTCCCCTTGTCTCCTTGTCTGCTGGACCTTCTTGGTCGAAAATAAGCTCTATATGTGTTGTAAAATTGATTCTGAATCAATTAAGGAGAAAAAAAACTCCTCTTTACTTGTTTACTCTCTCTCTCTTCTCTCACGGATTTTCTCCATTCTCTCTCTTGTTCTTGCTGTTCTTGAGTGTTCTTCACCATATTCTTAATAAACTTTCATGGTATCAGAGCTTCTAAGCTCCTAAACCTATTTTTTCTTCCGCAAATCTACTCTACTTCTCATTCTCTTTCATTCTATCGGTTTATTTTTTCAAAATCTCTTGGATACATCCTATTAACCACTGGTCCATAATTGTTTGAAATGGAGCAAAACAAGGCAGTGGTGATTCCAGTCACTCTAAAAGGGGTGAACTACCTTCTCTGGTCAAGATTGATCAAGAATGCCCTTGGTGGAAGAGGTTTATGGTCCCATATCACTTCAGATAAGGCGCCAAAACAAACCATCCAAGGAGAAGATGGCAAGGAGATTGTGGTGGTAGATGAAAACAAATGGAGTCAGGAGGACTTTATGGTGCTGTCTATCATCCAGTGCTCACTTGATGGTCCCATAATGGAGGCCTACTCTTACTGTGAAACCGCAAAGGAGTTGTGGGATACCCTTCAGAAGGTCTATGGAAACATATCCAATCTCAGTAGGGTGTTTGAAGTGAAGAAAGCTATCAACTGCTTGAACCAGGAAGACATGGACTTTAACCAACATTTTGGTAAGTTCAGAGCTCTCTGGGCAGAGCTGGAGATGTTGAGGCCAAATACCACTGACCCTACCATTTTGAATGAGAGGCGTGAGCAAGACAAAGTGTTTGGTCTGCTCCTCACTCTTAATCCAGGCTACAATGATCTCATCAAACACTTGCTGAGGGCAGACAAGCTACCTACTCTTGAGGAGGTATGTGCCCAAATCCAGAAGGAACAAGGCTCAGTGGGTCTATTTGGTGGGAAAGGTGACTTGAACATGGATCACAA
>CAJHQP010012715.1:0-11290 GCA_905132765.1 Moricandia arvensis
TCTGATTCAAATTAGTTGCTAATTTTATTATACTATAAGAAAGCATAGCTAGAAAGTTACAACTTTTCTAATTCCGGTTAATCAAGCTTTATTCAGTTTTGGGTTAAACCCTTGAGGAAAATTATTTTTTGTTCGGAAATTAATTCAGAATTGTGTGTGTGTTTCCTTGTATAATAGTATCTAGAGTAATTAGGTGAAACTATCTATAGTATTCACTTGATTGATATTTTTAAGTGAAATTTGGAGTAATATAAAGTTTATAGTCATCAAAGATTCAAAGTATGAAAAGCAATAAGAGAAAAAAAAATTCAGACAATTTGGCCTAACAAAAATTACCAAAAGATTTAATAAAACATATAATCATCGTTTAGTCTGACCACATCCCATGATAGAAGAAGGCAAGTTAGAAACCCTATCGATCCCATACTCGAACACAATCCTCATTCCCATGAAAAAATGCGACTCAATATGGCAGTGAAACGCCCAAACGCCAGGATTATCCGCTCTAAAACGCAGCGCGGTCCAGCCAAACGGTTGTACCGCAACCGTGTTTTTCATAATCGGGTCGACCAAATTATACCTTTTAGGATCCTCCGACTCGTTAAATTTTCCTTCACCATACCCAAGCACCCAAAAATCATGACCGTGTAAATGCCACGGGTGCGTTTCACTGTTGTTCACACTCATCGTATTAGCGTTCTGTAAAACCACGTCCACGGTGGAGTTGAACTTCAAGCGGTAGATCCCGTCGCTCATTGTTGCGTTTGCGTTTGAGGGTACCGCGAATATGTCGTAGTTTTTAGAATCATAACTATTTGGCGGCGTGAAACGCCAATCAAACGCGTTTGTGAGATTCTGCTTTAACGCGATTAAGTATGGCGTTGTGGGGTGTTGGTATGAAACGTTGTTGACCGACCAACGATGTATCCGTTAACTTTGTTCTGTGTATTCAAAAGCACAATCACTTTATCGGAAATTTCCGGAGGCGCGTGTACGAATCCTCTACGCGCCTTGGTTGCTAGGCTTTGTGCAAGACGGTGGCGCGTGTCGTTCCATTCCGGTCGAAAATTGGAAAATTCCGGCGTGGGAGGACGCCGTCGTGGGTGATTAGGGTAGTAGTTGAGTACAGCAATTGCTGGTGGAGTTTTCTCTGGACGGCTAACGATGCTTGTGGTGATCCAATAGTTTCGGTTAGGGTTTTGATCTGCCTTGAGAAGCAAGGAATAAGTTTCTCCAGAGTATATGAAGAGGTTCTTCACAGTGAATGGTTCAACGTAGTGTCCATCCGCTTCAACAACCGTCAAGTTATGTCCCTATGTTTTAATTTCACTCATTTTCCATTAGAGAAAGAAACAATGTGGAATCAATATGGTTGCTTGCATGACAAGCTAGGTTACCTCGATTTGGAAACTAAGAGCAGAGAGAGACGTCAAGCTACCAATACGAAGCCGGTACGTCTTCCCGGGGATCACCGTGAGGATGAAACGTGAACAATCAGCGTTTGAAGCGTTACATACTTCAGAGACCAAGCTTGGAGTGATTTGGTTGTTTGTGCACTTGAATCTTCCTCTTCCTTGTATCATAAGCGACTGATATTTCATCATCCAAAGAATAAAAACAATTAGGTTAATAAATCATCGAACCAAAACTAAGAATCATACTTTTATGTAGTAGACTCATTCACCTGTGGCTCACCAACCCATTTAAAGGGTATGGATGCTAAACCGGTCGCTTTCTCGGACATGCTTTTGTGATACCAATCGGTTAACAAGAGGCTCCGGTCATAATCGTATGTAAACGGTTCAGGTTTTGTACTTGGAGGAGAAACTCGAATCATTCCTATTAACCCAGATTCTCTCTGCATCCCATAGTGTGAATGATACATGTATGTCCCAGGCTACGTAGCAAGTTAATAAAACACACACAAAAGTTAACATACATAAATAAAGAAAGATTTATTTTGCGAGTTTATGATTTTTATACTCTATCAACAACGAACTGATATGTGAATATCTCTCCAGGAAGAATTGGACATTGAGTAACACCTTCTACTCCATCAAACCAGGGTGTCCCAATCTAAAACCCAAATCAAAACATTACAAGTGTGTTGTGATATGTTTCTTGAAAAATTGAAAAAAAAAATCATATTAAAAATTTAACCATACAAAATTGACTAGGATTTGTGTAACGTTACCTGTCTGATTCCATGCCAATGGACAGCGACATTCTCAGTCATGAAGCTATTTTTGAGCTCGACGATAATGGTGTCACCTTGTAGAGCTTTGATGGTAGGACCTGGAAACTGGCCATTTATTGTGATGACTAGCTTCTCAAAACAATCCGGTGACTTAAGCTCGTACTTCACTTCCCACTTGAATCGTCGGATCTTTCCCTGACCGTGGACGGAAGAAGAGAACAGGGTGATGAAGCAGATGACCATAAGAGTGAAGACATGACTTGTGTCAGAAAATCTACTGGATCTCATCATTTTCTTGGTTGTGTCTCCAAGAATCTTTACTAAAAGAGATGAAGAAAGTGGAACATTTCCAACGAAAAATAAGTATATAACAAAGATCGAGACTCTTGTTGTAATGCATGCATATATATAGATTACATAATGATAGGTCATGTGTAATTGAAGATACTTGTCCGCGTTGTTTCTGTAAAGAAAAATTCTATAAATGGATCATATTTTGAGAGTCTTCACTTATTTTTCTTTGTTCTTTTTCTCTATTGACACACATCTATTTTTATTTTATTTTTACATATTCTAAAACCAGCTTAAATTTCAGGTTATATAATAAATGAAAATTTATCTGACCCCAAGATAACATGTATTATTAATTCCTAGTTGGCAGGTTGGTCCATTGCATGTCATGTGATTAAAGGTAAACCACTTGCCTTTTTAGAGAAACATTAGAGGAACAACGCGCAATGCTTTTTTATGATTTGGTGATAATTTGTCTAATAATACATCGACTTTTCTCAACAAAATAAATATTATAGAATATGTTATCTTTAAAGTAATGACTATTAACAAAAAGTGCATCCTTGGTGGATCGAATCACTAAAGCGATAACACTACATGATTTGTGAAGTTTGTTAGTGTACATGTTTCAAAACATTGAATAATTATTAACATTAAACGAAAAAAAAAATGAATGGTTTAGGTCCAATTTAAGGTTTTATGGGTCAAGGATTCGATCAAGAAAATCGTTTCAACCAAGCACAAGCATTAATTGATTGCTTGCTTGCTTAATTCCTGGTTACTAGCTATTTTAAAAAATATAAGTGAAATAAATGATGTACCATGGTGATGTTATTAAGTACCATTTGTCAACTATCACCATTCAACTACTTGGTAAACTAAATAATTCCTTCGTTACATTGTACGATTAAAAAGGTCACGCCAACTAGAAAAGAGTCACTCGGTTTATGTCTCCATGCTACCAAAGGGAGAAGAGAGATCCATGTTAGACCGACTTCAAGGTTTTTTAATAAATTTGATATGATTGCAGCGAGATGCCTCATGACACGATCTAATAAATAGTTGTATCGATTAGTTGGATCATAGTCTAATCATTGTGTTATCCAAAGGTCTAGTGAAGCCCATAACCATATCGTTTGGATGTTCCAATACTATAGAATATATTTATTTTAAAAGAGACTGTGTTCTCCTTCATTAAAACTAAACTAAGATGTTTCATTTTCATATGAAGTTTCCCTATTGTATCATTAGCAACCCTGTTTTATTGGTTTGGATAAAGAAAAAGCAAAGATTCTTACGTACCCTGCACCGCAAAACTTTCTCCATGAAGCTAAATAACCCTCAAAGTAACCTCCAACACGAGCCTACACTTAGTTTATATCACAAGTAATAAACCCCCAATCCACATTATATATATACACATTTCTGATCTACAAAATCGATAAGAAAAAAAAAATTGATATGGAGATCCAAACATTTTCCAACGAAATCGTATTCTTTGATCTAGAAACCAACGTACCAAACAAACCAGGACAACATTTTCACATCCTAGAGTTTGGTGCCATCATCGTATGTCCACGAAAACTAGAAGAGCTCGAGAGCTTCACAACGCTTATACAACCCAAAGACCTCTCGGTGGCCTCATTAAGATCGTCTAGGTCAGATGGGATCACGAGGGCTAAGGTCACAGACGCACCAAGTTTTTGAAGATGTGGCTGAGAAGATCTATGGCTTGTTGAACGGTCGGATTTGGGCAGGGCATAACATTAGAAGATTCGATTGCGTTAGGATTAAAGAAGCTTTTGCTGAGATCGGTAGAGATGCGCCTGAGCCCTCAGGGATCATTGATTCTTTGGGGTTATTAAGTGACAAGTTTGGCAAAAGAGCTGGCAACATGAAGGTACCATGTCAGTATATCATATAACATATTTCAAATAGATTAATTATAAATATAAGGCTTTATTATAAGAATCATAGTATACTAAATTTATTTCGATAAAAGTGAATTTAGATCTCTTAAACCAAATATTATATAATTTAAACAAATACAATCCTTCTGTTTATTACAATAAATTTGGAAAATTATCAACTATGAATATAAGATTTAAAAATTTATGACACATCAATCTGATTCAAAGGATCCGTTTATCAAGCTTGTTTCATATTCTGTTGTAGATGGCAAGTTTGGCTGCCTATTTTGGTCTTGGAGTGCAAAAACACAGGTACCTTAATCATATTTGTGTGTGTGTGTTTTAATGTTACGTTGTTTGTAAGATTATCTTATTAGTTATTACATATACTAATATATATGTTGGTATATTGCAGGAGTCTTGACGATGTTCGAATGAATCTAGAGGTCCTCAAGCACTGTGCAACAGTGCTTTTCTTGGTATGTCGTCCTCAGGATTCTTCTCCTATCTTTTGTTAAATTTTATTTATTCTTTTTCATTACATATACATATCAAATAAATTTATTTATAAATTATGTACATATCTATATAGGAGTCTACACTTCCAGATCAGTTAGAAGGAAAGTGGCAAAGTTCTTCAAAGATCATGACAAGAAGTCGAAGTCATCACCAAATAGCCCAAAAAGCAATGCCTTACACGAAGGGTAGTAGTTTCGGGAAGGTAATAGAATTTCTTCCTTTACAAGTTATAACACCTTCATATTACTAAGATTTTGGTATTGCTCAGTTTAAAGTGTTCTTTGTTTATAATCTATACAGATGACACAGAATGTGAAGAATATCTTAAGCAAAGCTCAAGGCACCCAAGCTCTTCAAAGCTTGATTAAACATTCTCATTCTTTGCTTAGATGATTATTTGCATCCCTTAGTGGTTATTATTTTATTTTTATAATCTGAAAAAATGGATTTCATTGTATATATTGTACAAGAGTCTTGGTTGGTTGGACCATAATTTCATAATCGCTTTATGATTTGGTTTCATAAGTGTGTAAACAACTTATATTTTAAGATTTTTACCATGCTTTCGGTCAGATGAAATTTGTCAATTTAAGTTCTATATTAAATATTTATTGTGTCAAGGAAATCCGATCTGGTTGGACTATTTAAAACGTATCGGTCTTTTCATAACAATTCTATTTTAAATATACTCATTTGCAAGTGTATAGTTTGGACCAATTCATAACACATTAAAATATTTTCCATTGCATCTTGGCATCATCAATGACCTCAATGAATTCTTATTACTCAAGAAAAAGAGAGAGTGATGGCAGAAATAATTATAAGTTGGAGGACTAATTTAATTGAAGATACCCTACTACCAAAAGAATCTACTTATTTCCATTTAATCATACAATTGTTGATAGTTAATTAATCAGTAATTAATTTGAAATGAAGACAAATTGTGATGACTCCCGAAACTCCAACAACTAGGCCTCGAGGTTTGGAGTTCAGAAGACGAGTGAAGAAAAAAACAAAATTATATAAATAAACATTAGACCAATTATATAAACCTAATCCTATCTATAACCTCTGATAACGATCCATTTCCATTAAAACATTAATATATAACATCTTCTGTCTTCAATTATTGAGGAATGAGCTATTATTAACTACTCTTCCATCCTATTTAAATGCCGTCTATTTAAAAATAAACATCGTTTAAAAATTTCGAAACTGTTTTTGTAAAAACAAAACAGTATACTCCATCGAGTCTTATATATAAAAAAAGTATATGGTTATACATATATATCATCGCTAAGCTGTGATCGGGCGTGACGTTCATTCGCATTACTTGACTCTATACCTCGTTATTAATTATCAGACGCTTTCATCATCACGAGACAATGACCTCCATTTCCATTACATTGTTTATACATTTTTACCTAAAATGTTATATCATAAGAAAGGTCATAGTATCCAATAAGAATTGTTCACTTTGTTACTATTCATGTACTAACCATAAAATACGGAAGAGTACGTCACTTTTCATAATAAAAAGTTGTACATTTACTAATTAATTGATATCTTAATTACCTTGAGTTGCATGCATATAGTTTTGAGGTTTATTAGATCATATACAAAAACGAGGTTTGTGGTGCGCATACTTCAACTTCCACTAGCTCTTTAGAAATACATAAAGTAATTAAAAAGCATATCATTAAACTAAATAAACCCGGATTTATAAAAGAGACAAGTACTATGTAACAAAAGATTATGCAGGACACATGAGAGATGGTTTCATTGGTTTTTTACATAATGGTGCTAATTAGTTAATAATTAACGGCGACAAATTTTTTTTTTTAATAATCCGGTGTATTCTGATCCCACAAAGATGGATCCAGATTAGCGGCGAGTGTCCATATTAGCATATGTTAGCGGCCGGAGTACACTTCGGTCCCGGACGCTGGAAGAGCCCGGATGAAGCTGTTACTAGCTTTGCCTTCGTCGTGCACCATCTGCTGTTCTCTGCACTCCACGCTACAAAACGCTGCATCTCCCCTACAGTGATGTATACATATGTATCTAGTCAGAGACATATAAATACATATATAACTGTAAGATGATAAATAATCAAGAAAATAGTAAGCACTATGTAAACCTACTTGTACATGTAAATATCACGACCGGGAGCTAAACGGCGTTTGCAAAATCCACAGCTTCCAAGAAAACCCGACGAGGGCAACGATGATTTGCCACAGTGTTTTCTCTCGTTCCTTACGTGATTACCCGGCAAGAACCGGTGGTCGTAGTTATCTCCGCCGTCTAGCACCGTCATAGTCACGTCAGAATCTTGACCGGTGGACTGAGTATCATCAACCTCGATGGTGATCCTCGTCATGCTTGGTGTTCTCTGCATGTGTGGCCGTGGTCGATTCCCAAGCAACATACTATTGGATTCTAAGTATTCTCACGAAGAAAGAAAAGGAAAACTTTTTTTTCTAATGTAGTTTTTAGATTGTTGCTAGAAGGGGGGAGTTGTGTGTTACCATGCCACTCGATTTAAATACACAAGAAATCATATAGTGTATGATTATAATAATTCATGCCTACGTATTTACTCGTAATATTTAATTTTTATATGATATGATACGATTGAAGATTCGATTATTGTTCCTCAGGTCTTTGTTGGCCTACCAATAATTTCAGATATTTGGTCTTTACACCAAACATCGCTCCATACTATTAACCCTAGTTCGTTTCCTACATATATATTATATTCTCCCCTATGTTTCTTAATTACGAGCAAATAAAATTTAGTGTACATATGTATCTGATGTCCATCTCGAACACTAATTAGACTAGGGATATTAAAGGGTCGATTAAAATAGGCTAATTAGGCCCGTTAACAGTTAAGCCATTTCAGTTTTAAGCCTGTTTAATATCCGTTTTGTTTTAAGCCCGTATCTAATCTTTTTCTCTTTCTTTATATAGACCTAGAAAATTAGACATAACAGGTATTATTGGTTCGGTGTTGGTTGAGGATTTGTCGATACGTGCATTCGAGTATGGAGAAATTTGTAGAGAGATTGAAGAAGTTTTTGGAAGCTTCTTTTGATAATGTATGAAGATGTAATGGGGAAATTGTGAAGAAGCTATAGTTGCTTACGCTTTTTAACTGTGGTGGACTGACGAGAAAACTCGACTCGCTTTTGTTGATTACCCAAAACTAATTTATTATTCCTTTGTATTTGTATAATGAATATATACCAACAGTATATAATAATAGTAATCCATTGTAAAGATAATAAAGGGAAATATCAAACATATGCTAAGACATAAAACCTCATGTTCAAGGCTCGAACAACAAATCCTTACAGTTTTGCATTATATACTAAATATTAATTTCAAATAAATCATAATTAAAACGTACGAATTATAAAGCTGATCAGTTTTGGTTGGGTACATCTTTATTTGATGACTACACAGTCCATAAGTACTAATAATATGTTCAAAGAATTGGTTTGAGTTATTGAACAAGAGGTCAACAAAGAAATACGCGTAGTAGTCATAATTAAATTTGGGCCATGGTCAGAGAATGTAACTTTAATTTGATGTTATCTTGACTTCCAATGGTGGAGGAAGAGTTGACATTAATGAAAGTCAACTAGCTTGGTTGAATTTTAAATGATATCCAAATGTGTCATGTATGATTAAGTAACCATTATATCACCATGATCCTGTGTCGATATATGATTAATAAATTGCACATCGTGTATTGACTTGGAGATAAACTATTTCCCATGATAATATTAGGTTGTCATACTAATATGATTATATGGCTTCTTTGTACAAGATAATAACAATGATAAGGGATTATAAAATACTTTCAAAAAAGTTAATCTAAATACAACTAACTACCGTTTTCAAAGAGAACCCAATGACAAATGTGTTATAGTTTATATTCCCACAAATTTGTGTGTTTATAATTGACTATATCTAAATTTGTTTTTTTTTTGTTGACACTATAAATTTGTTTGAAGCACCGTCTATATAAATATATTTGTTCTCCTAACTATTTTGCTTAATATCACTGAATATGTCACACAAAAATGTTAGTGACGGTTTATATTTGCATTAACCACAAATCTCATCTTACATAACTATTTATAATACAAAAAACTATTTATAATACATAAACTATAAGTCCTTACAATTTAAAGTGATCGGTTGAAAAGTTTGGAAATTCTATGCGGTAATTAAGGTCTAAAGAGCTATCATATCTTGTGTACGCCTTTCTAGTCTTGAGTTACGTGTATTTGCATTAACCACAAATCTACGAATCTTATTTAGTTTACATTGCCGATCAAGGAGAAAACTTATCTTTTGAAAGTTCAGATTCCATATCGACTTACTTTATCAGGCGTGTAATCGACGAGTTTATCTCGATAAGTTAAAATTTATTCCTAATATACGTTATGATTTGGTTACCAATTGATTAACGATGAGAACAAAAGATAGGTTCTTTATTTAGCTTGTCAGGGCATCATTAATCCAAGAAACCCTTATGGGTTTCTTATTTTTTTTATTTTTTTTTTTATTTTTTTTAAAGTGAACCAATCGCGAATCGCCACGTGTCAGTGGGACCCGTGGTCCAAAGTATTTTATTGTTCTCTAAATAATTTGCCCCCACATTAGCATTTTCTCGTAGTATCGAATTGAAGAATCTCTTTCTCAGTGAGACGTTAAGAGAATAAATTACGTGGAAGGTTACTCATATTTGTTTTTAAATTTCACCGTTAAATGCATAAACTTTTGGATAAAACAATCCTACAAGTAGGAAAGCGGTTTTCAGCCTTGTAAAGTTTTGCACAATACCTTACTTTCCATTTTAATATTTCCAGTAATTTTTTTTTAAATAATTTAGTGTATCCTGGCCTTCACTAAGATGAATATATACTAGTTGCAAGTGTCCGTATCAGCCTATGTTATCGGTCGGAGTACGATTTGGTCATCAGATGCTAAAAAAACTTAGATATTAAATTTATTTCCAATGACTAACAAGATTCAAACCCAAATTCGTATTAGGGCCGTATCTTTTCGAAACTGGTAAACCGTCCTCATTTGGTTACCGATAAAATTATTCTAAGAATGAGTTTTATTTAGGCTTTTGAATTTTTATTATTTTTTTATTCAATGAACATAAAATAACGAAAATGATGGAATTGACCGAAAATGAAATTGAAAGCAGGCAGTTTTGTTGAATTGAAATTTTAAAATCACTATATAATTTATCTCCTTTCTACCACATTCAAACAAAATGATAATTATCACTCTCACATCATCACACTAAAAAAAATTACCAAAAGGAAATAAAAATGTGAAGAAGATCCGTTAGCTTCCTTGTGACGCATACTTTAACCACCCTGAGTTCTCACCTCTTTTTCCATCATCATCCAATAGCTTTCTTGACTTTATCTCACTAATTTTCTTGCTCACAAACTAATTTCATATTCCCCTCTTTTACTTTTACATACATTTATTTATGCATGCCAATATATAATAGTTGAAGAGAGAAGAGTTTTACTTCTATGCGGTATACACTTTTATGACTTGGACCACATAAATTACATTTTGAAATAAGGAATAATGTGACCACCAAATGTTCTCATGGTTGATATTACTGCAATTTCTTCGTTTTGTTTGCATGGATGATATATCATACTTCATTATTCCATGCTTTCCCCCTTCTAATTCACATTGAGTCAGATAAATAATATATTTAAATTTCATGTTATTTTGTGTTGTAATTTGACGTAATACAAAAGATATTTTGCATAAAGAAAATAAGTGGTTAGAAGGCAAACTGGCCTTTCAACTTGCCCTAGAATCAAACACTTTTGGCTCTTACGAATATTTTTGTGTATTTTTGTTTGCTGGAAAGATTCCATTTCGACAAATAACTTCCAAAACAAGAGTGCAAGACCAAATGGGAAGTTCTAGTATATAGTTTTTGAAGTTATTAAGAGAGATGAAGATGCAATAATTAACTTAATAATGTAGCATGATGAAACGAATTATGAATAATGAAATCTGTGTTATTTCCTTCTATTTTCAATTTGGAAATTAGAATGTATTTTTTAGCTTTTGCAGAAAATTATTCTTAAAATTTTAAAACCAAGATGATTGATGATTCTTTTTATCATACATGCCATAAAGTCATATTATTCTCAAACATTCACTGGGAACGGCTTAGATCCAAAGAATATGTGGACTTCGCTTTCCTATTTTCCAAGTCTCCATGGAAATAAAGATCCTTTCAAGCTGATGAGAATTTAACAAATTATGAATAGAACAAAAGCATCAAACAAAAGTAGAAAAAAAAAAGTTCTGT
>CAJHQP010012716.1:0-11290 GCA_905132765.1 Moricandia arvensis
CAAAGTTTTTGGACTGTAGAGGACGAGATCCAAAAAGAAAAAGGGACGAAAGACAATTGAGATTTCTCTTCATAGGAATGCGAAAACAAGGGAGAGTGATAATTCTGATTTCGACCACTGTCAATGCTAAGGAAGTTAGTGTTGCAGGTAGAAGAACCGCCTAAGAAGAAATAATTATGTCAGCTGACTTTTGAATGTGAGAGGATATAATCAAAAGAAATAAGCATAAAGTAATTAAAGAGATGGGTTATGGACAGCGGGAGGAATTCTAGAAACAAGAGTGAAGGAAGGACGTTGTGTGAAGATCTCTGACTATGTTTTTCCACACTGATCAATGATCAATAACTACAAGCACAATACGTTAGGTCGAATATTGTGGTATGGAGCCCGAGGATAAGAATGACGATCAGATTATCACGGTTTCAGTTTTGTTGGAAAATCTCACAAAGAAATCCAGGAAGCCATTGAGGATTCTCAGTGCAGCCACTGTTAGAGCAGTGAGAAACTCAATTAAGGAAATCTTTCGTGCTGATGGCATTACTGTGACAAAAAAGAAGTAAAAACTGAAGCGGAAAGATTCCTTTCGGGAGTTTTCTACAACATAAGCCTGAGGACTTTGAGGGAATCACAGTGAGGAGTTGGAGCATATTCTCCCCATTTCGATGTTTCTGATGTAACTTCTGCAGAGCTTGCTAAAGAAGTTACGTCTGAGGAGATTAACAAAGTCTTATTCTCTATGCTGCATGATCAGTCTCTAATGGCTACACAGTAGAAATCAAACTATATGATTTTAAATAAGACAATGTACCAAAAAATTTACACCTTCAAATGAAAATAGTCCATTAAGTTCTTAAAACTATATCAACAATCTTTAGAATGCGTCTCCAAGCCGAATGTCATACTCAAACATTAAATTATTTCATAGAAAATAATAAAAATAAGAAAAAAATAAAATAATAATAATAATTAGAATAATGTAAAATAATACATTTTAAAAATTATAAAAGTATTAAAAAAAATATCTTATAGAAGTAAATTTTCCGCGCAAATCATAGACCAACTACTATAGAAAAAATTCTAACATACTCAAAAATAAATGTATGACATGGAGAAAATAATTAATAATTTATGTATTGAATTTAAACGGTAATTCCGAACATTTTCTATTTTACTTACTTTAAATAAATAAAAAAAACTATAAGATAATTCCTATAAATAGAAAAATTACAAGCATGTGATTTCTAACAATAACATCAAAAAATTTTAAAAAGTTAAATATTTTTTATTGCAAGTAAACTAATTTTCAAAATATTAAATTTAATAATATTATTTTATGTTTTATTTGTCCACCCGCGGACTACCTAGTTTGAATATATATACAAAAGTAAATGAATACCCTTCTCATTAACATGTAGTTTCTCGTTTCATTCTTAATAACATGCTCTGAATTTATTCTACTTTGTGTATTTAGAAACAAAAAAAAAGTAACTTGGTTCAGTTCTGCACACAAAATTTTCAGTTCAACTCCCATTCAAATTGAACCTTGTGATATGATTAACATCTTACACTTTTAAAGATAAAAGAGCATACAGTTTAATTATCAAAAAGCAAACGGCATGCGGTTTGAATATTTCCAAACCACCACGTCTCACGATAAGTCGCATGTTCTCAATTAAAAAAGAGAGGCAACTCCGCAAGAATAACGGGTCTTAAGCTCTCCGACAAGACATGCACACCACACATTTCTTCAAGTCTCCGTTATATATAAATCGACCATTTCGAAAAACCTTTTCAATTTTCTTATCCACTCAAAAATCATGAGACCTGCTCAAGACAATCAAGGATCCTTCCTCGGCCGGATTAGTATCCGTCGCAATCAATTCACCGACGTCAACACCGAACAAGAACAAGAAGATCTCGAGCTTTTCCAAAAACACATCGCCGATCGTTTCACCGACCTTCTCTCTCCTCCTCCTCCTCCACAACCACAACCACCTTCCGATGAAACCGACACGGTTGCCTCCGTAGCCGCGACGGAGCAGATCATGTCCGTGACTTGGCTTCGTAAGCTTATGGATGTTTTCCTCTGCTGCGAAGCCGAGTTCAAAGCGATCCTCTTAATGGGCCGTGACCCGACCCAAATCTCTAAACCGCCTTTCGACCGGTTAGTTCCCGAAATGTTAGACCGGTCAATTAAAGCGCTTGACATCTGTACCGCCGTCGTTAACGGAATCGATTCCGTTAGACATTACCAGCGCTTAGCAGAGATCGCCGTGGCGGCATTGGAGCAACGTCCGTTAGGAGACCGGTAACGTGAGGCGAGCGAAACGCGGCGTTGGCGAATCTACTCATCGCGTTGAGCATCGAGGACAAAGAGAATCTAAGCGGCGGAGGGAACAAGACGATAGAGAGATCGTGGTCGTTCGGCCGTCGCGGCGGTGGATCATCTGCGTCGAGTAAAGGAGGAGCAACGATTGGTCAGCTTAAATCGTCGTCGTGGGCCGTCGGAGGAACTGGTCGGCGGCGAAGCAGATCCACGCGATGACGACGAATCTAACACCGCCACGTGGCAACGAGGCGGCGGGATTGCCTCTGCCGATGTTTATCATGAGCACGGTAACGGTGTTCGTGATGTGGGTGTTAACGGCGGCGGTTCCGTGTCAGGAGAGAGCTGGATTAGCGAATCATTTACCGGTGCCTAAGCATTTGAACTGGGCTCAGAGTTTGGTCGGAATCCACGAGAAGATCGGAGACGAGTGAAGAAGAAGGAGAAGAAAGGATCTGCGGGGTTAATGGAGGAGATGACGAGGATGGAGAAGCTTGGTCACTCGCTGATTGAATTCGCCGATGGATTTCATTATCCGCGCGGAGAAAGAGGCTGCTGAATCCGCGGCGGCTCAAGTGGCGGAGATGGCGGAGATATGCCGGAGAATGGAGGAGGAGCTTGTGCCGTTGCAGCAACAGATCAGAGAGGTTTTCCATAGGATCGTGAGGAGTCGTGCTGAGATTCTGGAGGTGTTGGAGCAAGCCGGGAAACTTTCAGCACCGGTTGTGTAAAGATAATGATGTTGGGGTGACATTTCAAAGATTTTTGTAATTCTTTGGGGTTTAATAAAATATATTTGTTTTGTTATGTGTTGAAAAAAAATTGTTTTGTTAGTTCTGTCTTGTCGGTTTCTTGGTCACAGTTTGGGATACAGCAGCTCTGGAATGGCCCATATCGTTAGTTTGTCTTTACATCTTCTATACATTTTCCATATATGTATTTGCCTCATTTTTGTTAACTAGCTTAATGCTGCAAAGTGTATTTTGAGCTACAGCTACTCCATTTTTTTGGCATGGTCGACTGATGATTTATCCTCAAACTACATCAAAATAAAAGAAAATTCTCAAAATAAAAGTAAAATTCTTTTTTTAAATCTTTTTTTTTGTTTTAGTGTATATTCTTCAATACGTATTTACTAGGTAGTGATTTGCACTCTGCACAGAGAGAAATAGTTGATTAGATTATTTATTTTACATTGTATTAGGGGATTTGTCGTATAGCTTTTTCTAGGGATAGTCATTCATATATCCATTTTAGTTGGTTTATTCAGATTTCGGGTTTTTAAAGTTCAAATTTTAAATCTGATTCGGATATACATAGATTTTGGTTTGAATTTGGTTTGGATTTGATTAAAATTTCGGGTATCCATTTTAATTACTTAACTTTTACAAAAAAATCCAAATATACTTAAATTCTCAAAATCTGAAAATAAAAATAATATAAAACATTAAACTTTGAATAATGTAAGATTGAATACTTAAATTTACATAAAATTAGTTCAATTTAGTTCAGTTTTAAATATTTGATTGTTAACAAATAGGTACTTTCAATATTTTGAATATTTTTTGTTATTTTTAGATATTAACTTGTGACTACTTTGATAATTTTTTAGATATTTTCCTATTTTGAATATTTAATAAATATAAAATTAAAAATAATTAATATATTTAAGTATATAATTATGATTTAGATATTTTGTTATCAAAATATTTCAGTTTGGATCGGAATCGAGTCTGGTTATCCGGATATTAAAATTTTAGATCCGTCTAAGTACTTAATCAATTTTAGTTTGTGTTTAATATTACTTTCAAATCAAGTTCGGTTCGATTCTTCAAATTCATATACTTTACACATACTTGCTTTCTTCTATTAATATTAAGAAAAATAAAATAAATGTAAAACAAATATTGTGGGCTTATTTTACATACATAATTATTGGACCATACTTTAAGAATACCAATAAAAATGGTTAGGCGTCATGTCAATATTGTTGGGCATGTTGGCAAAATAGACGTAATCTATAACAATAACATGTTTTTCTCTATAAAAACTATTGGTAAATATAATAAAACATGATACAATCGATTAAATGAGGTTAGATTTGCGTCGAAAACAAAAACAATATTATCTCTTCACTTCGGACCTGAATTGTGAAACTTTATAAAGAAAAGTAATACTCGGGTAAAATAAAGACTTGGCTTTGTGTGTGGTGTTTTTCACCTCAGTTTCCTTAATTCCTAATCATTCACAGTTATTTATTGCATTTGTGTACATATGCTTCAACCATGGCCAAGTTTAGCAAGGTATGGAACTTTCAATTTCTAAAAACATTTTCATTCCAACATTTTAGTTGATGCGAATCTCAATGATTTTGTATTTTTTTTAACAATGATATTATTTAGTAGTTGTACGTAGATAATAACTTTAATTCAGTAATACAAAGATTAAAAATGCATGAGCTAAAATGAACTGGTTAAAGAATTAGTGTGTTAACACCATTAAATTGTTTGCGCTGGAATTAAGAAAATTAGTGTGTGAGCACATTAATTTTTAAATGATTGTAAGATTGTCACGTTAACATTTTAATTGTAAATGATTGTGAAACTGTCATGTGTGTGAAACAAAAATACCAATTTGAAGCAGAGTTTGATCCATAAGATCGCGTATACTATTCATCAACAACTCAAAAGTCTATGTCCAATTGGTATGGCTTGATCCTGCAACAAACCTCCTCCTACTGTATTCCATACTATGTAAGAGTAACGGCACGCAATAAGATGATAATGTCACGTGTTCATCAGGTTCCTCAAATAGAATAAATCTCTGCGTTTGTTTCCAAACTCTTATTATGTCTCATGTTGACAGGCAGTAACACATTGTCATCAAAGCAATAAATGAGTACCTTGGGATGCCTTGCACAAACCATATCAACCTATCTAATCTCACTTTTTAGGTTTTATCATTTTGAGTTGCTTCCATGTTTGAGAGGCATATAACATGTCTCGATATTCAGATGATGAATGATGCCACACGACCTTGTCCTTACCAATATTTTCCCTCTGCTGCAGAGACTCAGTAACCTCGCTCGCAAATCTTGGAATGAATACTACAAATGCATCGAGAAATCCGTCGTTGTTTCCCAATACGTCAGCCACTTTCGCATTAAGAGACGTCTGCCTGTACAGTAACCTCCATCATACCAGAGGATAGTGTCTTCTCCACCATTAACCTCCTACCAATAAACTGATAAACTTGATCTCTGAGCTTAAGCAGCTTTCACAATATCCAAGACCCTTTACCAGCATAAAATTCGTTGCTCAGGAAATAATGTTTGATCCAAGTTATCCAGAGAGAATTAGAGAGTTTATAAACCGAATAAACAAAAAAACAATTAATTAAAATATAGTAATATATTTGTATGTAATTATATAATACAGCTGATCATATATACACATGATTTATTTTATTGATATGATTTTGATACTTAAAACGTTGATTTCATATTTTGTTTTAAATTCAAAGTGTTTTTTTTTTCATTTTCATCAAATTAGATAAACTATAGTTTTTTTCTTGACAAACTTTTGCGATAATAATATGATGATATAATTAATTTGTTCATATATTTTTTAAAATTATCATAATAATTAACTTTTAATTTTAATATTTTTAATAATTAAATAAAATTAGAATAAAATTATATTTAAAATCTAGAGTACTGAAAGTACATATTTTTAATAAAACTAGTATTAAACTTATAAACCAAAATTCACAAAATACTATAAAATAGAAATATAGTGATCATTTTTAGTATAAATTAAAAATTGAAAGTATACGTACCAAACTAAGCCAAACTAAAGTATATATGATTTAACCAAAATTGGACTAAAATTCGAATCGAATACTTTTAGATTAAATACTAAGAGGATCTCTAATGGTACTCTACCTTTCCCTCTAAACGCCAAATCTCTTATATATTAATTAAAAAGCATTGCAACATTTAAATTAGCCACGTGCTATCACTGAAATGATTCTTAGAATCTTTAGAATATATGTTGGTCCATATAAACATATATTATAGTTTTTATTAAACTAATTATCAAGATTAGTAGTGTGCAAAAAGATTTTTTTCCATTTTTCTTAAATAAAAAACTACAAAATTACCTAATATGATTATATATATAACAATTAATAATATTGAATAAGAAATATTTGATTAACAATTTTTTTTGTATACCAATCATTTTTGTTTAATTTTATATTATTTTAAAAATTAAAAATTCACATTAATCTTATAAAAAAAATTACATTTTTCTTATATGTTATATTTTGATCTCATAAAACGACTATAAATTATTAAAAATGTTAAAAGTCTCACACTGAAATTTGGTGATCGATGGTTTAACTTTTTTTATAACAAGATACATCCTAACTCTCAAATCATTCAATAAAATCAATCAATATAACCAATCAATGATTAGGGTTTAAGAATTTAGGGATTAACCTATGCAAATTAGGTTTAGGTTTAGAATTAAGGTTAGTTCTCTAATCAACATAGCAATCGTTTAGGGTTAGAATACAAATCAAAAACAATCAATCTAATCAACCTAGCAATTGGATCATAACCTCAAAACAATCGGATCATTAAGAATCAAACATGTTTTAGGATTAGGGTTTCATGTATGTGATTAGGGTTTTAGGGTTTTTTAGCAATCGATTAGGTTTTAGATCATAAAACAATCAACCATGTAAAGCAATCAATCTAACCAGCAACCTAGCATACTTTCTAAGTTCTTAAAATATTCAATCGGTTTTAGGGTTTTAGTTTGAACATTAGTTCATTCGATTTTAGGTTTTGAGATACTAGGTTTTATCAAGTTTACCTTTTTCTTCTATCGGGTTGAATGGACCACCAAGAGAGAAGATCGAACGAAGCTTGTTGATATCAGGTGGATTATGGATCAGGATCAACTAGTTGAGCAAGCTTGGTTGAATTCGATCAAAGTATGAAGGTTCACGAACAAAGGTTTCACATATTAGGGTTCTTAGCGATAGAGAGATGATCGAAACTTTAGCCTAGGGTTTTAGAGAACAATCGTGCTGATAACGTGTTGTAAAACTTAGAAAAAAGAGAAGGAGAATTCATGTATTGCTTTGTATTGTGTTATTCATAAAATACAAGAGATTCCCTGTATATAGGGATTACAATAAACCGTCATATATCTAAATGGAAAGAGTACAAATCATATTGCAACTAGCACTACAAAAAAGACAGGGTAAATTCCGACGGACATTCCGACAGAGAGGCATTTCCTCGGAATATACTGACGCAATTCCGACGATATTCCGAGGAAACCCAAAAATTATGTTTCCTCGGAATATCGTCGAAAAATACCGACGATATTCCGAGGAACACATATTTTCGTCGGTAAAAATAGAGAAAATTCTGAGGACAATCATTTCGTCAGTTTTTCCGACGAAATTCCGACGATAATTTGAAACCCCAAACAAGGTTTCCTTGGATTATTCCGAGGAAATTGATTTTTTGAACCAAAAACATCATTTTACGGTTAGAAATGAAACAATACGACTAAAAAAACCTTACTAAGTGTCTTAAATTGATTTTCAGTCCAAATGTTAGTTTGTCTTCAAATAATAAACACTCTTCCGATTGTATGAACGAAATTCATACACCTCAAGAGAAACACTTATACACTTTAATGAACAGAACATCAATACTTGTAATCGATTTCGAAATTTTGTAATTTCATGGTTTATGCACATCTATAGAAAGAATCCTCAATGTTATGCGTTGAACAACTTTGAAATTGTGTAAAAATGATATAGGGTCCACAAATTTGAGGTTTTGAAACCCCAAACAAGGTTTCCTCGGAATTTCCTCGAATATTCCGAGGAAATTCCGAGGAAACTTGATTTTTTGAACCAAAAACATCATTTTACGGTTAAAATGAAACAATACGACTAAAAAAACCTTACTAAGTGTCTTAAATTGATTTTCAGTCCAAATGTTAGTTTGTCTTCAAATAATAAACACTCTTCCGATTGTATGAACGAAATTCATACACCTCAAGAGAAACACTTATACACTTTAATGAACGGGAACATCAATACTTGTAATCGATTTGAAATTTTGTAATTTCATGGTTTATGCACATCTATAGAAAGAATCCTCAATGTTATGCATTGAACAACTTTGAAATTGTGTAAAAATGATATAGGGTCCACAAATTTGAGGTTTTGAAACCCCAAACAAGGTTTCCTCGGAATTTCCTCGGAATATTCCGAGGAAATTCCGAGGAAACTTGATGTTTTGAAACCTCAAACAAGGGTTCCTCGGAATTTCCTCAGAATATTCCGACGAAATTCCGAGGAAACTTGATTTTTTGAACCGAAAACATCATTTTACGGTTAAAAATGAAACAATACGACTAAAAAAACCTTACTAAGTGTCTTAAATTGATTTTCAGTCCAAATGTTAGTTTGTCTTCAAATAATAAACACTCTTCCGATTGTATGAACGAAATTCATACACCTCAAGAGAAACACTTATACACTTTAATGAACGGGAACATCAATACTTGTAATCGATTTCGAAATTTTGTAATTTCATGGTTTATGCACATCTATAGAAAGAATCCTCAATGTTATGCATTGAACAACTTTGAAATTGTGTAAAAAATGATATAGGGTCCACAAATTTGAGGTTTTGAAACCCCAAACAAGGTTTCCTCGGAATTTCCTCAGAATATTCCGACGAAATTCCGAGGAAACTTGATTTTTTGAACCGAAAACATCATTTTACGGTTAAAAATGAAACAATACGACTAAAAAAACCTTACTAAGTGTCTTAAATTGATTTTCAGTCCAAATGTTAGTTTTTCTTCAAATAATAAACACTCCTCCGATTGTATGAACGAAATTCATACACCTCAAGAGAAACACTTATACACTTTAATGAACGGAACATCAATATTGTAATCGATTTCGAAATTTTGTAATTCATGGTTTATGCACATCTATAGAAAGAATCCTCAATGTTATGCATTGAACAACTTTGAAATTGTGTAAAAAAATGATATAGGTCCACAAATTTAGGTTTTGAACCCCAAACAAGGTTTCCTCGAATTTCCTCGGAATATTCCGAGGAATTCCGAGGAAACTTGATTTTTGAAACCTCAAACAAGGGTTCCTCGGAATTTCCTCAGAATATTCCGACGAGATTCCGAGGAAACTTGATTTTTTTGAACCGAAAACATCATTTTACGGTTAAAAATGAAACAATACGACTAAAAAAACCTTATTAAGTGTCTTAAATTGATTTTCAGTCCAAATGTTAGTTTGTCTTCAAATAATAAACACTCCTCCGATTGTATGAACGAAATTCATACACCTCAAGAGAAACACTTATACACTTTAATGAACGGGAACATCAATACTTGTAATCGATTTCGAAATTTTGTAATTTCATGGTTTATGCACATCTATAGAAAGAATCCTCAATGTTATGCATTGAACAACTTTCAAATTGTGTAAGAAATGATATAGGGTCCACAAATTTGAGGTTTTAAAACGTTTTGTATATAAAATCTATTTTTGAATTTATTAAATCCGTTTTTTATATTTATAAAACTAATTTTATATTTATAAAATATTTTTTTTTATTTAGAAATTCTTTTTATATTTATGAAATTGTTTTTTTTTATATTTCCTTTGAAATTTCCGATGGACAGTGTTTCTAGGAATATTTCAAGGAAATTATCCCTCGGGAATTTCCGAGAAAATTATCCCTCAAAAAATTCCGAGGAAATTCCGAGAAAATATTCCTACGAGAAATTTTTTTGGAATTTCCTCGGAATATTTTGTTCTCGCTATTCCTTCGGACTGTCTGACGAAATTCTGACGAAATATATTTTTCGAAGTTATATTTCCGACGACCATTTTTGTCGAAATATGTATATTTTGATGAAATTCCGATGATATTTGTCGTCAGAATATCGCTGCTTTCTTGTAATGTAGGAAAAGAATAATATCCAAAACCAATATGGAAATGTTTCCCTAGCCGCCTAACCCTAAACTTATATGGTAAAGGTTTAGTAAACCTACATGCAGTAGGTTTATGGTTGGTACGATTATGGGTCATCCACAATCTGGTTCATAACATAACACTATTTATTTACTATATTTTGGAGTTGAATTTTTCCTTTGGAAAACGACTCCTCTTTTTTTTATAAGTTTTCATTTTCTATCCAAATTTAACAACATCCAAAGAGAATTATGTTATACTTTTATACATTTAACTATTAAAATTAATGATTAAATTGGGTGAAAATTTAAATGTCCTAATAACTTATATTAAATTAGAAATACAGCAACATAATAATTAATAAACTAAAAATACATCAACAATAATAAAAGGAGAATTTTCATGTTTACCATATTATTGGTACTACTTTTCATTTTTACATTCATTAAAGAGATATTTTCATAAATTTCTTTTTAATAGGTAATTTAAAAAAAAATAATTAGAATCCTAAATTTTATATTCCTAAACTCTATCCCACCCTACCTCACCCCTCAATTCTAAACCCTAAGTCTTAGATTAATTAACCCAATGGTTATAAGTGTGTATTTTCCTATTAAAAAATAAGGGTAAAAGTAATTAAGATAAATATGAAAAGTAGTACTCGAAAGTGGTATTTTTGACAATTTCTCATAATAAAAACATAAAAGACTCAAAGAGAATGTATGTGATTTGTTTTTATTTATGTGTTGTAATAAAATTTTGCTTTTAAAACAGTCATTAGTTTTAACTATTATCATAGTCATATATTTTTATTGTTACAAGATAAAATATAAGGTTACAATTTAACAACTTAAAATTTATGGATTAATAAATAAGTGGAAAAAATATACGAATAATATTTTTTTAAGTGAAAAATAGATGTA
>CAJHQP010012717.1:5000-11289 GCA_905132765.1 Moricandia arvensis
CGCGTTAAAGATCTTTCCGGGCCGTTTTTTGAGTTAAACATTTTACGGTTTATTCAAAATAACACCTTTGGTACGACATCGGTTTTTGAAAATAGTTTAAATTAATCGTATAGTCGAGGCAATTTTGGTGTTAAGTCAATTGTTACCATTTTATACGATCAATTTGAAGTTATACGAGAAAACGAGTCTTTGCGGTCTTTATCGTAAAGTTCCGACGGTAACTCCAACTGAGACAAAACAAGAGACAACGTGGTCAAGGTTCAAAGGACAGAGTTGGACGTGGTCAATCCAACTCGCTATCAGGCGAGTTGGATGAAGACAATCCGACTTGCCCGATGACGAGTTGGATGAAGTTGTTCCAACTCATCATCGGGGGAGTTGGACGAGCTGGTCCTACGCGCTCGATGGCGAGTTCGACGAAGATGATTTAACTCGCCACCGGTTGAGTTGGACGAGCAGTCCTAACTCGCCTGATGGCAATTTGGATGAGGGCAATCCAACCAGCCATCAGGCAAGTTAGACAAGCTGCTCCAACTCGCCTGATGGCGAGTTGGGCTTGGTCTAACCAACTCGCTGTCAGGTGGTTTAGACACGGCTGTTTCGATCATTTCGTTGCTCCAGGGTGTTTCCAGATAACTTGTCGTATAATTCTTTTTGAATTTATGCAAAGTTTTAGTTTTAGTTTCCTACATTTTTATTTTCTTTTTTAGAAAAAATGTTTCTCGGAAATTTTACGCATTGATTCCATTGTGACCCTAACAGTTAGCCCTCCAATTCGCTAGAATTTTTGCGATGTTCTTGCGAGCGGTTAGGCTCAACAAATAAGTTATGCAGAATTAATGGTTAAAAAGGTCTGTTGAAAGTGGTTTGCTCACTCTTCTAAGAGTGGAATGCGACAAGATTGGGGCTGCGCCTTGTAAAGGCTGCCAACGTACCCTTGTCGAAGGGATCAAGCCTTTTGTAGTTTATCTTGGAGTTAAGATTCTTACGATCTGTTTTCCAGTGAGACCTTTACGGTTTAGATATGTGTCGTGTAGAGATTATCGAGCACGTTCCTGGTGATGGCATTTTATATTGGACCCTTTCGGCCTCGAGATTAGCCTTGTTGGCTGTTTGCTCTAGCCAAGTGTGGCCATATTTACATTTTTGGGACTGCCGGCGTTTGGCTTCGAATCCCTGCTGCTTCACGGCTGGTTTCTAATGAATTGTGTGTCACATTTTAAGAGCATGTTTGTATTCATGTGAATGTAGAGGGAAGAGTATGAGTTGTTGATATACCTTGTTATATACCAGTTTAAAACCATCATTTGGACCCTATTTGGAGTTTACTATGTATGTCTAGACTGTTTTTTAAAGTTACAGGTCAAGGTACGTTTTGTAGCATTATGGAAATTATGGAGCTTGTACGAGTATTCAAAGAGTTATCCAGTAGCAGTTCACATTCAGCTAAGTACAAGTCAAAGTCAAGCATGACCATCAATCGACGAAGCATCCTTGCTGTCGATCGACGCCCCACTTGCAGAGTATTGGCCAACTTTAAGCCCAAGTCAAGACGAATTAAGAGAATGCCCCTGGAAGAATTTTGACCTAGTTTATATGAGTTCTGCCATTGTTTAGGCAAACCGGCCACCACCACACATACGTAATTTTTACAGCTTTTAAGTTTTATTAAGTTTTTAGTAGTTTAGGGGAGAAGATCTGAACTCCTTCAGAGATTTGTATTGGAACCTCCTTTATTATTCTATGCATTATATTATTCAGTTCATCATGTTTTCTATGATCATGTCTGAGTAATTCACCTGTTAGATTTAGAGTTCATAATAGTATTGATGAACTAGCCCCAAAATCGGACGGCTAGGATGAAGTAATATCAATCTTGGGAATTGTGTTTAATGTTTGTGCTCTAGAGTAGCTAACTAGAAACCTGAACTTAGGACATGGACAATTACGAGTGTAAGACATGTGCCAGAATTGATTCAATTGAGATAGGTTGTTAGATACATTGGAGAGCTGGTCTAATTAGCATAGAGGACAAACTTCTTGTCTGATTAGCGTCAATCGATACTCGGCCTCAACCGTCGATCGACGGTGTACTCCTCTGTCCGCATACGATAGTTGGGACAAGAGGGGGTCATGCTAGTTAACATTATTGTCCTCACATATTAATCATTACATGCATCCTATCCATTATAAATCACTTCCTGAAATCCTAGATCTATCTTTTTCTATATTTTCCTTAACCAATTATTTTAGACAATTTCCTTTTCGGATAAAATTACAATTAAATATTTGTTTATAGCTTGCCTAGCTTAACCATTATAGTATTAGAAATCTATTATGTGTCCTTGCTCTCTGTGTATTGGATCCCTAAGTAATGAAATTTGACTTCTCTTGGCAAGAGTAGTTTGTAGGGTTAAGTTGATAGATTGCATGTATTAACATAAACCTTTACCCGCATACTGTCAAATTTGGCGCTGTTGCTAGGGAACAAGGATCATCATTAGATTTATTTTCTAGGGTTTTACCTAGGCTTTTTCTTTACTGCAAGTTACTAATATTTTTTTTCTTGTCTTTCAGGTGCATGCCCAACAGTACCAGAAGCAGTAAGAACCAGTAATTACTCTTCTCAGATCCAATTGTAATTGAACGCTCCATTCAAAAATAGATACGACAAGCATCGATCGACAGTAGCACTCAACCGCCGATCGACACTTCTTCACGACCAACATCGATCGACATCACCAACACGGTATCGATCGACGGTAGTTCGCAGGTTCAGATGGTTGCAACTTTTTTTGTGATCCGAGATGAGAGAGGAGACCTATATGACCTTGAAGGTCATCTGGTAATGCAACAGGTCGGAGAATTGATGATCAGGGGGTTGTAACCCCTAAATCAGAAGTAGAAGCAAATGCTGCAGTAGCTTAACTTGAAGCTAATGCCCAAACTGATCAATGAACACTGGCAGACTACAATCGTCTAGACCAGTTCTATGCTAACATATCCTCTATTCGTCCTCCACCTTTCCATAGGAACAAAACAGAGATAAAACCGTAATTCTTTGCACTTATTGTGCAGACACCCTACCATGGATCTCGACATGAGCATACGATGGATCATCTAGAATGGTTTGAGGATCTTGTATCTGCTATTAAAGCCAATGGAGTCCCTGAGGGCTATCTATTTTGTAAGTTCTTCACATACTCACTTGCTGGAGAGGCTTCACAATGGCTTAAGTAACTACCACCTGGATCTCTGACATCCTGGACAGGCATCAAGAATGCATTCCTGCGAAATTTTTTTGATTATGCACAAGCAAAGGACTTGAGAAGCATAATCGCTACATTCACACAAGAACTTTAAGAATCACTCAAAATATCTTGGTTCAGATTCAAGTCCTACCAGAGAGACTGCCCACACCACGGTTTCAAAGAGATGCAACCACTAGCACCTTCTTCAAAGGTATTGATCTGAAGTACCAAATGGCTTTAGACACAGCTAGTGAAGGGAATTTCAGCACCAGGAGACCAGAAGAAGCAACAAGGTTTATTGAGAACTTGGCGTCTAGAAATAGCACCAAGAACACTGATTATCAGAGGAAGAAATCAGCTCCATCATTGAGCAAAGAGCAAATAGATGAAGTCAAATCAAATACAGACATTGTCCAGAAGATTCTTAGGAAGCAAGAAGTGAAAGCCATTTAAGAAGAAGAAGATGTGGATTTTGTTGGTGGAAACGGTTTCCAGAGATAGGGAAATCATGGCTACAATAGAAACTCTTATGGTGGCAACAAGAGCAACTACAACCAGAATTCACAGCAGCAGAGGCCTAGCAACAATGAGACCTTTGGGTCATCTTATCAAAATCCACCTCCAGAGACTCATGAGAGCAAGTTAGAAGCTATGGTTGATAGGATATTGGAGTAGAAGAAGCAGATGAATGTGAATTTCAATGGAAAGATAGCTGCTTTGTACATCAACCTCAACACAAAATTTGAGACTCTTAACACTCATGTCAAGAAATTGGAGAATCAAGTGGTCCAGACAAGTGAGGCCATTCCGAGACATGAGACCCTGATTAGGGAGAAAGACGAAGCTAGTTAGAAGCACTACGTTCGTGCATTGATAGGTGATGAATTTTTGGCAAGAGGTGAAGAGAGAGCATCTCCAAGAAGGAGATTCCTAAGTAGAAAATAGTATGTCTTTCCGCAGTTCTCAATGGTGTCGATCGACACCTGCTGAGCATCGATGGATGGAACCTTCACAGTCTGTAGTTTCGTGTGAGTCTCCAAACATCGATCGACGTCGAGACATCGATCGACGGTCTCCAACAGCAGAACCAGTTCGTCTACCAAGTCTAAATGCAAGTTTGTTTGTCAGACATCCAAGCAAGGAGACTCTAGAACAAAACGCTGATACATCTGAGCCAATGACAGTTGATAAGGCAACATAAAGGCACCTCAGAAGGACAAAAGATTTCTAAACATCTGCGCAGAGAAGCAACTAACAAAGAGATGGATGGCTTTGCCAAAAGAGTTTTTAAAATTCCTTTAGATACTCAATTTGATGAAGCGTTCTATACTCATAGATTGTGGATGTTTTTAGGGAATCTAAGGAGACAAAAAAGGACATAGAGCGTATGTTCAATGGCCTCAGAGAGAAGATGAAGCAGAGAATCACTCTCAAGAAGAAAAGTGACCCCATGAAAGTTTATGATTCCATGTTTTGTCAAAGGCCACAAGTATCCCAGTGACCTCTGCGATATTGGATCAGCAGTCAGCATCATACCTTAAAGTTATGGCAGAGAAGCTGAGCCTGAAAGTGGAGCCTTCTAGTGATTCATTCACTTTTTTGGATTGCTCCAATGTGAATTCAGGAGGGATTGCCCGAGACGTCCCAGTGCAGATTTGCAATGCCTTGATCCCAATAGACTTCCATGTGATGGATATAAAGATAGACTGGAACTCTTCTTTACTCCTAGGAAGAGAATTCATGGCCACAGTGGGAGCTATCTACCACATGAAGACAAACAGGTTATATCTATCCTTGATTGATCCTAAAAACTTTTATTAACCTGTTAAAGTCAAGAACAAGGCTACTCTGATGGAATTGGGTGATGATCCAGGCTTAATTGCTACATGCTTCTGCAACTACGACCAAGATGAGGAGTCTTTGGACACAGCATCGATGGATACCTTGGTCTCGGTTGACGGTAGCTTCATCCAGAACCTACACGAAACCCACCCTTTAGAATCGATCGACACCTAATCTCAACAATCGGTCGACGGTTATGCCACAAATCAGAATGAAGAAGACAGTTTATAAGACATAGTCTACATTGGACGGCAATACCGTGAGATGGCTGACCCAGATTACGCCGCTTCCAATTTTGAAGAAGAAGCCAACGAGTACCATGTTCTTGCACTAGAGGAGGCTGAAAATTTCAGAGGATCCTATGGAACCTGGAATGCAACATTGGTCGATGGTGACCCAATACCATCGATTGATGTTAATCCGGTAGGATACAATGAGGATTATGATTATTTCACACCAGATGAGTTTGGAGTTATGTGGGCGACCTTCTTCGTCTCGTAAGATCCCATTCTCAACAGCTTCAATTATGAGCACTTCAACATTCTATGTCTTCCTGCAAGTAGTATCGATCGACGGTTAAGTGTGAACGTCGATCGATGTCATGATGCTAGTATCGGTCGACAGTGAAGTATTTTAGTCGATCAATGCTTGCTCTTTTTTGCTAACTATCACAGCTTGGAGGGTGTCGACTGCCCTCGTAAATTTATGGAACGTGCGCGAATCAGTAGGTTCCTTTTTTGAAAAACCCAAAAATCCTCTCCTCATTGCTTCTTGGTACTAATATGTATGTACCTGAAACACAAGAAATTTTTATGTAAGTAAACTAATATAGAAAAATACCTAGACTAAATCAAACAGATTGAGTCTAATGGTGAATCCTTGCTCCCCGGAAACGGCGCCAAATTTGACAGAAGAGTTTCTATGTATTTCAATGCAAACTCCATCAAATTAATCCTATGAACTAGTCTTGCCAAGAGAGGTCAAATTGTAGTATTTAGGGATCGAATTTACAGGGAACGTGGGCACACAATAAACTCAATACAGTCGCGATTAAGGTAGGCAAATAGATTAATAAGAAGTAAATAAACTATAAAGAATAATTGATTGATTGGTAAGTAAACAATAATAATAAATAACAAAATTTAGGGTTTCAGGCCAGTGGATTATAAAGGATATAAGCTACGGGTATTAATCAT